>JAQHUG010000009.1:15465141-15533530 GCA_028555095.1 Dicrostonyx torquatus
GATGGCCCTGGGACAAGGGGAGTAAATGTAAATTTTTCTTTTAAATTTAATTAAAAAATGGAAAAAAAACTTCCAAGTGTTGATTATTGGAATGAGCAACTTTATACAATTCCTCTTCAAAGATCCACAAAATGCTAGTTTCCTACACCAATCAAAATGTTAAATTTGGCTTTACAACAGATCTAAGACACACAAACAATGAAATTGACCATGGCAGTTGATGGTACCTCACTCCCAAAGGCATCAAGCCTAGAGATTTTTCCAGGAAATATTAACAAAAATTGTTTCCTCTTAAGTCTTATCTCTTTCTGAAAAACAGTATATCAATACAAGATACTTTGGAAGGTTTAAAGAATATTCTTGGGTGGGGGTGGGAGGGAGGTCACATAAAAAATAACATGGCTTTGAGACATCATTTTGAGTGAGGTAACCCAGATACAGAAAGACAATTATCACATGTACTCACTCCAAAGTGGTTTTTAAACATAAAGCAAAGAAAACCAGCCCACAAATCACAATCCCAGAGAACCTAGACAACAATGAGGACCCTAAGAGGGGCATACATCGGTCTAATCTACATAGGAAGTAGAAAAAGACAAGATCCCCTGAGTAAATTGGGAGCATGGCGACCTTGGGAGAGAGTTGAAGGGGAGGGGAGAGACAGGGAGGGGAGCAGAGAAAAATGTAGAACTCAATAAGAATCAGTAAAAAAAAAAAAAGATACATAGCTTTGTTTAAAAACTACAAGTACAACAAGAAAAGTTATTTCTTTGTTGGTTTCGTTTTGGAGAAATATGAGTTTATCTCTGTGGTTCATACACATTCACCTTTGTGATTAATAAAGTTTAAGAGGTTTCCAACTTCAGATGCACCATTAGCTGATGAGGAAAGGTTTTAGCCTATCAGGCTAATAGCCACGCCCCACCATTAGCCATTAGCTAATTATTCGGGGTTGGACCATCAGGTCCCAATTAGGTATAAAAGATTGAGTCCGCATGGGAAAGCTCTCTCTCTCTGCGGATCGGTGGTTGATGCACACGCAGGATCCAGGGTCTGGTATTGTATTCTTTACCCTTATTAAAGTATATATATTAAGGATAGCTGGCCTGGGCGATAATTTACTAAATTCCACAATTAGCTGATATAATGCCTCTCATGGACTCTCAATGCTTTACCTGGAGTTTACTGTTAAGATGGGTCCATCAATGTGGGGACTGCCTTCTAGTGCCAGAGGAGCGATGCAGGAAGTGACCTAATAAGATAATCTGATTTTGCAGAATGTTAGGCTCATACTTCAGATGATACTTTGTTTTCAGAAGCAAGTGTAGGAGTCATTTTTGTTGCTTTCTTTAAGAATATATTCCCCTTGGTACATATCAGTTATCATACCTGTATACAGTCATACTATTATCATGTTTTTGCTTCAGGTCAAAATAAGGCTTCTAGAATCAGAAGGGCTGTTTTGAAAAGGTCATATGAAAAGGTCATATGATAATGATAATAATAATAATAATAATATAACTATTATTTATGAGGTGGACTTTTTCCCAAAAAACACTGTTCATGGAAATAAAAGGTTTAAAATGTGAATTGCAAGTCAGTAAACTGTGAGCTGCATGCCTTCTGCAATGTACTAAAATGATTGTATAATGAAATTACCAGATAAACATACATACACATGTCTGTATTTCTTCAACCCATTTTGTCCAAGATCAACAAAAATCTCACCCAGTTACTCTAAGTCTAAAGCAATGTCAAAACTCTGTAAACAACCAATGTGATAAAATTTGAGAGGGTAGAGCTATTAAGTCTGAAAAGCCAATAACAAGTAACAAAATTTTTAGAACGAAATGTGATGAGACTATAAACATTTGTTTTCTTTTTCTCCTCAGGGGCAAGAGGAGCACAGGCTGTGCCTGTGGAAGAGTCTGCAGGCATTATTGCACACAAAGTTGCAGATTCTAGATTCTCCATTGCATTAGTTTACCTGCCAAACCACAGACTCTGTGCCCTTAAAACTCCTGTTTGGTTTTCACCGAGTTAGGAAAGCAGAGACCTTATCGGCTGCTTTGCAGAGTTTTCCACCCTGAGCTGAGTGGAAGTGACTAGGTGCTTTTTCTGGTGTTTTTTGGATGTCAAGCAAGAGGACCACGGAATCAAAGTTCTTAGCTGTGGCATTTTCCATGATTGAAAATATTATGCAAAAATTAAACTATGTCCACAGTTCCTGATGCCTGCCTCACAACCCAGAGTTGTGGACGTTGTACATTTTCCCTTTGACTTAGAAGAATTATAAGCATTGAGATTGTAAGGGGAACAGCAGGCTTGCAAAGCTGCTTGGGGTAAACCTGTCAAAAGTCATGTGTAAACAGAATCTGAACACAGAGGCGGTGTATAAGGGAAATCAATTGTTTCTTCTGTGCAATAAAAGGTACAGGGCAATGTGAGGATGGTTTGTGAATGTTCTGCATTAGCTCTAACTTTCGTCTTGCCTTCTCGCTGCCCAGGTTTCCTTTCTTCTTGAGTGAGCCATTGAGGCTGTGTATTGCACGCTGGGACTATGTAAACTGGAAATAATTAAAATAAATATTTCTTTCATAGTGGGCCTTATGTGAGGAGAAGTCACAATTGCCACAGCTTCCTGAGCGTATGAGTTAATGATGTGTTCTGCATTTTCTTAATTTTCCACATTTTAACTGCCTCTGTTCCTTATTGGGACATAGGGAGCTCTGAGGAGCATGGGATGCAGGCTCAGTGGAGCAGCAGCTCACTGTTATTCTCCAGACCATGGGAAGAAAAAGTCAGGGATGGGGAGTTGATTGTGAGGCTATGTGACACTTGCTTTCCTCCTCTTCCTTCAGTGGTGATATTAGGATGCTAGCTTATCAGCAAAGACACATTTCAAACTAGAGATGGATTTGGGAGTTTTGTGGCATAGGGTGTGATAGACAAATGGGTTTTAAAAGTAGAATTCTAGAAGTTATTCTTGGAAAACTGAAGTACAAACTCACCATAGAAGGAAAACTGTGGGGGGGGGTGTTGCAAGTGTAGTAGATGCATAGCTGTGGTGGAATGATGTCACTGGTAGAGCAGAGGCAAGTAACCATTTTTGATATTTAATTAGGACATCATTTTGATGGAGACTAAGCTAGCATAAACACAACCAGAAACTCGGTACAAAGGCTAAATTGACTATAAATCTTAGGGCTTGCTTATATGACTGCATTGCATGACTGAGGCTTAAAGAGAAAAATAGTGTCTTACTTAGATTTACTAGTGTGTTTTTGGTCATGGTTTGCTATAAAAAGAAGAAATATGAAAGTCATTTTCAAAATGATTTGGGACAGGAGCTCTGTGGGGGAAGTGTAAGAGGTCAGAGCCATTCTTATTTACTGTGTGACTTTTTCAACTGCACAGATTCTTTATTTCTAAACAGAGCTGGTTCAAAGTTAGCTCAAACAGTAAATAAAGGCTGTAAGTTGAGAAATAGATGGCCATGCCATCAATCGCAGGCTGAAAATTCATTGTCCCCATCCTCAACCCCAGGATCTGGCTTGATCACAAAGAAGGGCTACTGACTTGCTTTGCTGACATGCTTGGTCTCCATGTATCAGACAATAGACTTCTCTATTATCTTCTGAACTTACAATCACCTAAAACTAGGTGCATAGAATGGTCTGTCCATCTTACTGAATGGAATACAAATTTGATAAGACTAGTTAGAAAAATGAGACAGTTTCTGGTGGCAGGGAAAAGATGAGGTAGAAAAAAGAGTGGTTTGTATTCTTTCTCAGATTGGAAGTTCCGGGAATAGATTTGGGTACAAGGAGCTTATTGGAAGATGTGTTAATCAGCTTTCCATTAAATACTTGAGACAATTAATTTATAAAAAGAAAATGTTTCATTAAGTTCAGTCCGTAGCCAGCTAGCCCCATTGCTTTGGGCCCGGTGATGAAGCATTATAACATGATGGGAGCATGTGATACAATAATCACTGATCTTATGGCAACCACAATGCAAAAATATGGGTAGAAGGGCCCAGTATCTCCCTCAAGGACATGTCTCCAATAAGCCAACCTCTCCCACTATGCTCAATCACCTAAAAGCTCCACCACTTTCCGATAGTGTCAGACTGGGAACTGAGTCTTTAACACATGACCTTTTGTAGGACATTTAAGATCTAAAGTGTAGTGAGTGATGGCCTCTGAACACACTGTAGAGAAGAGAGAAATGACAGGGCCAGAAAGGAAGTCAACAGAAAAAGCTGAGGCTCAGTCTTTCAGAAGCTATGTGACAAACATCCCAGAGGTGTCGACACCTACATAAGAAACAAGGAAGCTGAAATATATTCTTCATGATACCTTTTCCACTGATGTTTAAGGTCTGCTCCCAAGAGCATCAAGCTTGGAGGCGTCAGACTTATTGCAGGTTATTTCTGGCCAGAGACAGTTTATGAGCAGCAGTCACAGTGGTTTGTATTAAAGCCATGACTCTCTGCACAGTCCAGGGATGTGGGGGATATGAGCGGGGCATGAACCACATCTCCTGCCAAGAACCTTCCTTGTATTGCTGTGATGCTCTGCCAGAGAAGCCATAAGGAACAAATGCTACCATAATTAGCTATACAGACACTCAGCTTGATTGGATTAAGAAACTGATAAAGCATACCTTGGGGTGTGTTAATGATGGCTTAATGACTCGTTTGACCCCCCCCCCAGTCAATTCATAATGTGGTGGCAAGAGGCAGGAGGCAGGAGGCAGGAGGCAGGGACTATCTGGAAAAGTGAGTTACAGAATCCACCAAGAGAGCTATATTGTCCTGACTGCTTCTTATTTTCTCTTTCTCTGATTCCTTGCCACCATGATGTCAACCATCCTTCCTGCTTTGGCACAGCCTCACTGCTGTGATAGACTGAGACCCCTGAAACCATGAGCCTATATAAATAATTCCTCCCTGAAGTTGTTTCTTCCTGGGATTTACACACAGACAGCTAATCAAGTTCTACTCTCACCTGCTTCCCTGTAATTTCAACAGGCTGTTGGTGTGAGTGTGTGTGTGTGTGTGTGTGTGTGTATGTGCAGTATTTTACACCCTTTAATCATTATGTGAGTAACCCTCATAATAGGAGTGGTATGACCAGGGATAATCCTAATTGGTTGCTGAATTTGAGAATAGTGTTTAGAAGGATAGGATACAGGTGAGATTTTCAGGCAAACCAATGACGGCCCTCGAATTTCCAGGACAGATGATTCATCTTACACCTACTCTCTCATCCTGCAGGCAAATGCTATTTATTTCTTTTAAGCTATGCCAAATAATGACATAGAATACATATTTTCAAACATCATTGTATCAAGTAAATGATGTGGGAGTCCCCTCTGTGTGCTGTGATGGTATGAATAAAGAAATTGCTTTGAACCTATAGTAAGGCATAACTTAAGTAGGCAGGAAAGACAGAACTGAATACTGGGAGAAAGGAGGGCAGAGTCAGAGGGAAGCCATGGAACTGCCAGAGACAGATGTGCTGAAACTTTGCTGGTAGGCCACAACCTTGTGGTGATGCACAGATTACTTGAAATGGGTTAAATTAATACTTAAGAGTTAGCCAATAAGAAGCTAGAGCTAATGGGCTAAGCAGTGATTTAATTAATACAGTTTCTGTGTGATTATTTAGGGTCTAAGCTAGCTGGGAGGCCAGGAACCAACAAAGCGGGCCATCCTCCAACAAGTAAAGCAGTTCAAAACAGCATCATGCACAATTCATTCCTCATTCATGTGAATCAAACATCAAATTTGTTCACAGAAAACTCATTTTATCCTTCTAGGTGCTATTATTCCTCTTTAAATAATATTTTATTTATTTTTGTGTGTGTCAATATTTGCTTGGATGAATGCAAGTCTTTCATGACATGAATACAGTGGCCACAGAGGCTAGAAAAGGGCATCTTATTCCCCGACTGGAATAACACAGTTATGAGCTTCCCTGTGGGTGCTGGATTTTAAACCTGTGTCCTCTGGAAGGGCAGCCAATCTTCTTAACTGTTGGCTCATCTCTCCAACCCTAGCCACTATTCTTTGCAATGTGTTTTGACCGTGTTGTGTGAGCTTAGAGATACCATAGCAACTTTGGTCTATTGTGCACTGGCAGGTAGAACCTGATAGCCTTCCTTCTTGAGCCTGGGCTTGGCCTTGGTAGTGTCCATTCAAAGTAATATATAGCTGCCAAATTAAAAACAAAAAAGCCTGCCTTGCTGGCATCCTACCACATGCCAAAAGCACCAAAGCTGCAGAAACAATTTGAAGGTGATGTTTTCCTGATGTTTAATGTTCTTTAGACAACACATGTGATATTGAATTCTCATTCCTTTGTCCTGGTGTCAAAGCTTCTATAAAATCAGTAAGAGGGTGATGGGAACTCGTGACACTGTTCTATTAGAAAAACGGTCCATTGTGATACTCAGTAGCGAGCAGTGAAAAGGAGAGGTATTTCTGCCTTCATAACTGAGTCAACAGGTGACTTTGATCTATATCTGTCTTAAAGATTTTACTATAACAATGAGCACATACCACAGTATTAGGGTGAGGAGCTATTATTTGATTTAATTTCTAATATTATTTAAAATTCAGTAACATAGCTGGCTGCACTGTTTATTGGTTTCAGATTTCTTTGGCTTTTCACATTCAGTGTGATTTTGTTGGTTTGAACTCTCATGATGGCTTTCATCAGATTCTGTCCTTTTGGGAGACAGAAGAGGGATTAAATGAATTCTATATCATTTCTTTTGCTATTGTGGCACCTTCTCTGAAAATGCTTTGATGAACACTTGAGATCAGATTTTATATTTTTATTTTAAAGACCATTTAAGGAGGATCACGCAAGATGTGCATTTTGTATGGTGATGGTGTTTTTCTTGAACATGTCATGGTCCCTGCTAATATCATGAACATTTGCCTTTGGCTAAACTATTAGCTGACGTGAGTTATATGGCCCTGCACTGGACACAACTGATCCCTGTTGTGGATGGAGACTTATAGATGTTTGAAGTACCATCTCTTCTTCCTGAGCCCATATAGTCTACAGCTATGGTCCTCAACCTGTGGGCCATGACCACTTTGGCAAACCTCTGTCTTGGAAAACATTTACATTATGACTCATAACAGTAAAAAAAATTATGGTTATGAAGTAGCAACAAAAATAATTTTATGATTGGTGTTCACTACACCACGAGGAAGTATAATGAAGGGTTAAAGCATTAGGTGGGCTGAAATCCACTGGTGTGAGGAGAGATGCTCTGATATGGATGGAGACTTGTGATGTTTGAAGCACTGTCTCTTCCTCTGGAGATTACCTTGATTACACAGAACTGGACCCACACAGTCTATATAGGAAGAGGGCAATCAAATGGCCCTGTTAAGACACCCCCTGCATTGTCTATTTTTGAGATGTGTTAGGTTCAGACCACTTGATCATCGGATTCCAAACTGAAATGTTTGAACCAAATAGAGCCTCAAAGACTCTGTGGTTTGCTCCATCACAACATGTGTCTAAGGGTTAATTAAGAGTGGCATCAGTAGCTAGAAGACGAGTTAACTGGCATGGTACTATGAAACTAGGGACTATCATCTATCTGCTACTACCAGCTGTTAAGAGATTATTAAACACATAACAACTGTAGTCACAGGGCAACAGCACCTATAAGTGGAGGAAATGGTCCTTATCTACTTAGCTGAATTTCAACAACCTTATAACACAACCTATTAAAACTTGGGTTTTAATTCTAGTGACTTAGGATATTGACAATGGTCTTACTAAACTCAGTAATTAGCACACCATTTTTTACAATACCATAGGGTACTAGAGTAGTCAAGCTTCTCATTAAAAAATAGATATTGGGATAGTATAGATATAGAAGAGGAGGTTTATTGTGGAGATTGGCTCACACTAGTATTGATAAGTCCCATGATTTGTCAGTGACAAGCTGGGGAACCAGGTGGACTGGAAGTGTAAGCTTTGAACCAAGACCTTTTGAGTTTCAAGGACAGGAGATGGTGGTGCTCCAGGTTAAGACCACAGTTCGCCCTTGTCAGTCTTTCATTCTACCCATGTCCTCCGTAAGCTTAAGCCCAGAACATTAGTGAAGGTGGATTGCTAGGTTTATCAATTCAACTCTGAGAATACCTACAGAGACAAACTGAGAAGAAATCTTTCACAAGTTATCTGGACATCCCTTACCCCAGTCAAATTGACATACAAAATTAAGTGTCAGGGGCAGACATGTGGGCATGCCACTTAGAACCTGGCACTTGCTAACCAGCTATTGGGGCAGACACTGCAGTTCCCAGCTGCAGTACTTTCAACCTTCCCCTATGTTTACATAGAAACTTCCTTTTATTGCACCACTCTGAAGTCTGAGGTTTTTTTCCATATGGCCCTCCTTCCTTCCCTTATTCCTTCCATGGTTGTGCCTCTTCTGCTATGATCTGAAGACCCTTTTTGTCAACTCCTCCTACAAGAGACCCTATCTTCTCATGGAAGGTGAAAGACAAAGACCTATATCCAAGGTTATGGGTTCTTGCTCATACACAGATGTATGTGCTGACACCCACACTCACAAATGTGATACAACACATAGAGGCCCGCATACACATCATATACATACAAAGATAAGAAAATCTGCATAATAATTATATACAATCTTTCATATTTGTGTACACTTAAATATTTAAATCCTGATAAACATAATCTCCTCAAAAACTGTTGGCTTACGGTCAAAACTTCCAATGTCCTTTCTTAAAGTTTGCTAAGAGGCACAGAAAATTATTTTTAAATGCAGTCAGTGCATCATACCCACTTAAACATAACCAGTTCTGACTTAGTACCTGAAAATCCTTCTTAAATACAATGCCTCAGCAAGCACTCTTGGTGTGTTTTGTGTGTTGAAGAAATCATTAAAGGGATGGGATTGGAGTTGTTTGTGGTTTGGAGTTCAAAAGTGTCTGAATTCTGACTTTTATGAAGCTGTTGAGACTGTGGTGATATTTTGTTTGTGTTATGATAAATAAAGCTTGCCTGAAGATCAGCGTGTGAAGTTTGCCACATTAGTTAGCCATTGGGGCCAGGCAGTGGTGGCACACACCTTTAATGCTGGCACTCGGAAGACAAAGGCAGATGGATATCTGTGAGCAAGGCCACAATGGTCTACATGAGATTGAATCTGTCTAAAAGAGAAACAGAGCCAAGTGGTGGTCACTCACACCTTTTTTCCCAGCACTAGGGAGGTGGAGATGGGAAATGATATGGCTGGGCAGAGAGAGGATTATACAACAGGAGGAGACAGGAGCTCAGGATTCAGTCTGAAGTTTCACATAGACAGCATTCAGTCTGAGGATTCATGGAGATAGGATCTTGCCCATTTTGGTCTGAGGAATCAGTAGAAGTAAAAGATCTTCCTAGTAGCTGGCTCCTTTACTTGTCTGATCTTTCAGCATTTATCGCAATATCCGACTCTGGGTGTTTATTATTATTAATACTAATTAGAATTCATGTTACAGAGACGTGGCATTGTAGTCCTGTAAAGACCCAGAAAGTCCCACTGTTTAAAAAAAATAGGTCAAAAAAGGACAGTGATACAAATAAAAAAAGGACAGTGTACAAAGTGTTGTGTTTATAGCGCATCACTAATAGCCAAGACACCTGACCAGATGAATCATCTTCTTGTAGTATTGTGGGAAGGTTTTGAATTTATATCACAGATACTAAATATAGTTTGATTTCTAAAGTTTGCAAATAGTAACAAAAGTTAGTCCCTAGCAAATTTCTCAAAGATTAGATGGAAATAAAACCCTACAGTGAAAATTCTGCCCTGTATACCTGTGTGGTCCTCAACAGGCTAATGGGCATCTCGAGACTCCTCTGCTCTGGAAGCAGAATGGCCCTCTTACTCCAGACGCAATGGTGAGGTTGACTATGGTAGATAGTGAAGGGGAACGCGCCAGGTGAAGGGGAAAGCAAATGAAGAAATCCCACACTAGCTCCTAGCTCCGAATAGGGTATAGTATGCGTTTATTATTATTATTATTATTATTATTATTATTATTATTATTATTATTTATTTAAAGGGGAATTCACAGATCACAACTTGAAACAGGAACGGAATTCAGCATCCAGGTGTGAGAGTGGAGTGGGGGCCAGCGGGCATGCACCTTTTGGTACCCAAAGCCACGTTCAACCTTGTCCGGCCTCTCAAAGGCTATTGGCTAAAGGAGGATCCCCATCAGGACAGAATGACTATATTCAAACCAGGGGGGTTCAAAATGTAAGTGAGTGTTTTTCCCAATACCTATTTATTTATTGAAACCATTTTTTAAAGCTAAGAATTCAGGAGAACCTAGCCTAGTCAACTCCTAATTATTGTCATAAATTCTGTGCCAGTGAGATTCATTTAATAGGGTGAAGGGGCACACTGATGCCCTATAAGGTGATCATTAAACTCATTTGAAGTATTTATTGTTGCTTTAGTCGCATAGTAGTGGCTAATGGTATGTTGCTTAGAGATTTGTGAAGTAAACATATTCCATTCCCCTAAATCTCCACTATTTTCATAAATTCATTTGCAACTATTTTTTTCTTTTTCAATTCAGAGATAAGATCCAAAGATCACTGAAACAAAGCCAGATGGGTAGATATGAATTTTCATGTTGCTGAACACTTGCAATTTAGTTTATCCTAAAACAACCCCTCAAAAAAAAACCAAACAAACAAACAAACAAAAAAACCAGATAACGGCTTCCATGGACACTAAGTTCACACCATCTCAGGGCTTTCTATTTTGTCAAACATTTGGTCAAAAGACACAGTAAATATTCATTTCCTATTTTTTTTAAATAACCATCTCCGCTGCTGTCGCATTAGGAGAACGTACTTTTGTTAGTGCCTTAAGTTATTACCTTGAATACCATTCTCTCAAAATGCAACCTCTTATGTGTAAGACAAAGCAAGGTTTTGTTGTTGTCTTTGTTGTTTTTTGGGTGTGTGTGGGTGTGTGTGTGTTTGGCTAACTTTAGCACAGTTGATCCATTTCAGTCTTCTAAGTAAAACTTTAAGCTCTGAAACCACTTCTACCTTTCAAAACAAAGAAGGAGTTTTCATTTAAAATGTACAAGATGTTTTTGACCTTTTCTATTGTAAGGAACATAGGTTTTAAAAAATGATGAATGGGGAACATATAGTAGTCAAGAGATAACTAATCTGATTTCATAAAAGAAATGTGGACTGGAGTAGTAGAAGAATTGGGAAATGTGTTATCTAAATATGTCATGGGATATATTGACTCTAATGTGTAACATATGTGAAGTTTAATCATTAAGCCATGAATTCCTTTCTTTAGGTCCGTATGGTAAATATCAATGAATATAATATTTGGGGGCTGAATGATATGCCTAAGACCAATATCTCAAGGCTTAATTACCCACTTAAAAGTTCCTGGAGTCCTTAAAGGAAGGCCCGAGACCCATAGATCATGACCGCTGATAGAAGCTGTGCACTGGAAGAAGGGCAGATGGTGAGACCTGTACCTTTTGGGCAGCCCTGTTTGGAATATTAAAGGGGGTGATCAGAGATCAGAGACCTCACTCTAGCACTACTTACCCACTACAACACCCACTATATGCCACAGACCTCACCTCCTGACAATAGTAATAAAAACTATAATTGCATCATACAATACTAGCAGTGTCCCACTAATGACTGTTTGCTGTATATTAGATCCTAGGTATATTAGACCCTATGTAATATATACAAAGTAAACTAACTCTAATTTCCACATCACATGTTCTTTCTTTTAATGAGTTGTTATTACATATTTTTGATAAGCCAGGACATAAGTGAAGGTAGAACTAGTACTACAATGATTTGAGACCAACAATAGACATAAGTGAAAACCAGCAGTGGTTATGCTGTTAGGCCATCTCTTGGTCACATAGTAGAGAGAAGTGGGAGATGGGTGGAGTCCACATTGGGAGTCATGAGACATCACTGGAGGTAAAGGACACAGTGGAACTTCCCTGAGGGGGCAGTAAGTACCATTTCAAAGTGCAACGGGGAATGGTAGGTGGAAGAGGAAAAGGCCAATAAGGCCAGGTGTGGTATGTGGAAGCAAGGTTGTGATATAGCTTGTGTTTGGCCAGTGAATTGTTCCTGGTTCTGGGACTCTTTGCCTGGGACTTTGGAGGTGATTGAAGGGCTGCTGGAAACTGGACAGTAGCAGAATTCACGTCATGATTTTTTTTAAAGGTTCCTCTATCTGCAATGCAAGATGGATTTGAGAAATGTATTAGGAAAACAGTGGGTGAGTTTGCTATTAAGATTTTCTTGGTGCCCAGGGAGGAAAGGCAATGGCATATGCATGGTGGGATGCCAATGCAGAGCTAGAGCAGGCATGATTTAGAAGTTGAACAAACATGGCCACTGAAGTCAACATAAGAGAGGAAGATGGGATGAATCTTGGTAAAGTGGACATGATAAGAACAAGGTAATGGGATGGGACCATCAAGGATGGCACTCAGGAGATTTATTTCAGGTACACTGGTTCTAAGATAGCATTTGAGCATCAGTCTGGGGTTTCAGACAAGAAGATTTTATACAGGTCTGTGATTTCTTATACACAATTTAAGAACTTATAAATCTCCAAGAAATAAAATTTTTTCTCATAACTTTCATCAGTAACCTGAACCACCTTGGGGACTTGGGAACAGCCCTGGTTTAATCCCTCAGAGACAACTCATCCAGGAGCAGCAGACCTTTCCAGTTTGTCTGCATAGGGAGATGTCCTGAGCCTTCTGCACATATGAGGTTCCTGTTCTAAAAAGTGAAACAAATTCGTGTCTCCCTTCCTTGATGCAAGGTTTTACATCTTGAGCTGTATGTAGACAGTTATAGAGTATGGAGATCAGTAGAGAAGGCAATGGTGGAGATGGACCATTGAGAAATGGGCTCTTTGGGAAGGAGGAATTAGCAAATCACTTGAGAAAGTCGTGACTGCTCTCTGGTCTTCCTGTGTCAACAAGAAAACCCCTTTCTTGGAAACTACAGTGTACATTGAAGAGTTAGGTGAAGGGCCAGATTTTACCTTAGGTCTCTCCACAGAGCAATAGTCCAGCTGTTTGTAGTAGGCTGCTGTGTGTAAGTGCCAGTCTAGCAAGATAGTGCTGTGGTCCTGGTTTTAATGGGTCAGCCCTAACCTTAGCCTGGAGGTTTCAGGAACTGCCTTTTTGAATTATGGTTATTAATTATAGCCTAGAAATAATTTTCTTTTATTGTTGCTTTTTAAATTTATTGTGACAGGCATAAATTTTTCCATGACATTCAGGGTATAAAAGTGTCATAGTTCTTTATTTGTAAGAAGTATCAAAAATTAAGTACAACTTGAACTCCCCTTTTTAAGCCTAAATAAGAAATTCATAATCTGTCAATTGGCAGGGTACCCCTTCTTACGTACTCTCTTCCCATCTTAGAACTCCTAGCCCAGATGCCATGGTCCCACAAAAGATGGTCAAGCTTCCTCCTTACCGAGGACTGCCACTATTACAGCTGATGCACAGCATCGTCCCTGGTCATGTTTGCTTAGGGATAGAATCTGGCCTGATGTTCTTCTCCCTTGCCAGACCACCTTCCCTAGTGATTAGCCTACCAGTCTTCAGTCACTAAACTCCTCATCTCCCTCCATGGTCTTTCCAGGACTTGAAGACAAGGGAAGGCAATAACAGGTTTCTTGCACTGCCTGATACAAAGCAGGCAAAGAAGCGAGTTGGGGATTCTGTGGGTGGCTTGATAGACTCTCAAAGGAGAAGAAAAAAGCTGCTGGAAGAATTAGTATTCACAGAGAAAGAGAGAACAAACAAAAGAGAAAAAATGAAATAAACAATGTCACAGAAGCATCCCCCAGGTTGAGGCATTGACATTTGGGAATTCAAGGGGGTGCCAGGGTGCTGGCAAAGTATCTGTATTCCCTGTGTGAGGTGTGCTTTTTGGGTTTGTGGGTCACAAATACACTCCTCTTCCTTAGAACCTCTTCCATCTGGCAGATCAAACTTTCCATGTATGTCAGTAGGCAAGGAGGGTGCAGCCAAGCTATGTGAGCCCACCTTCGTGGCCAGCGGCTCTTGTTACAGTAGACAATTTGTCTAACCCTATGTAGCTATGAGGCATTTTGCACAAAGTCACAAAGCTGGTAAATGATAGTGCTAATTAGACACCAGAATCTAGTCAACTCCAAACCTACTCTCATTTTATCCGTCTCAAACCACTCTTTTGGCCATTCTTAAGTTGAGCTGGCTGGATCTTCACACTTTAGATTTTTCTGTGGGGTGTGTGTGTGTGTGTGTGTGTGTGTGTGTGTGTGTTTGCTCATGAATGTTGAGGTCACATGACAATCTTAAGCATCATTCATCCTTCAGTCACTGTTCATCCATTTTTTTTTAAGACAGGTATAGCATTACGGACCTGGAACTCACCGAGTAGTCTAGGCTGGCTGGCCAGCAAACCTCCTTCTGTCTCTGTCTCTGTCTCTCTAAAACTGAGATTACAAGCAAGTACCACTAACTGGGCATCACTTTATGTAAGTTTGGGAATTATGCTCAGATCCTGGCGCTTGTACCAACTGAATCACCTCCCTAGGCTGCCACAGTTCGTTATACCCAATATTCAAAGCATGGCACCAATCGCAGTACATCTCATTTCTTAAAAATGCAGTCACCGCAGGATTATCCAAACATTCCATTCAGCAATTGCATTTATTGTCTGGCTTCCTAATACCTTACCCAAACTTTGTGACATCCAAAAGCCCAAAGTTATGAACTGTGATTTAAACAAAAACAAAAACACACCAGAAACCATGTGCTTTGGGGCTCTCAGAAAATGTCCCCTAAGCCAATTCTACTGGGCAGAATTTTAAAAACAACAAACATTTGAACAAGACTTTAACATTCTTAACATGCTAACGTGAACAGCGAAGTCAGTTCTTTTGGGATCACTGCTGTTTTCAACATCCCACCAGGGAGCTCAGGGATTTGATCCTAACTTAGCTGTAGAGGTCCTTTCAAAATCTAGAAGGCAGCTCCCTCCTGAAAGCTCATAGAGGATCAGAAGATGGCAGCAGGGCAAGGACTGGAGAGCCATGAGTGCCCTCTTAGTGCTGCACAAGCGACTCCTGTTGTGTATTTTGGCCCTTGGCTTGGAGACATATTTTATTCGGTCTCTGCAAAACTTTAAAGTTGATTCAAAGCCAAAAGTTCAGAAACAGACTGAGAAGGCAATTACAGTTCTTCATCCCACTTTTTGAACATCATGAAAACCATTCTAGACTGATGGGCATCCCATTGAAAACTGGGTTAAAAACCATGGCTCTGACAGAAAGCCCTCTGTGCTATAAAACAAAGCCCACAAGGACAAATGCAGAAGAAATGGGAAAAGTGGTTAGACCTAGCACTAGGATCCAGCATATTGCTGGCATATTTGTTTTTAGATTTTTTTTATGTTGGAATCATCTCTGACTAAGCAGAAAGTTAATGAAAATTGATTTGTTTGTTCATTTATTTTTAAAGACCATATACCTTCTACTTATCTCTCCAAATGGCAGCATTTTAACTCACTTTAGTAACCTCCCTCCAGGTAAGCAGTCAGCATTGCTACAGTTTTGATGTAGCTGAAGTGTGTATTGCCCTGTTTGTGGGTTGGGAGTATGGCCTTAGTGTGATGACGTTGAAGAGATGGACCTTAAGAGGTAGAGTCCCTGGGGAGTGTTTTGCTCAAGATCACCACCCAGGGAAGTAGTTAAAGTAGCTGCCTTGGCACTGGGTAAGTTCTCAAAACTCAGGTTGTCAGAAAGTGAGACCATTTTTTATGCTAAGCCTCTTCTGCATGGGGCTGGCTCCCTTTCTACTTATGATGTTGTATCACATTTAAGGAGACCTTCATCACACAGAATTGAGTTATCTGGACTTTCTGCTCAAGAGGATAATGAGGCAAATCGATATGCTTTTTTTTTCCAAATTACCCAGGCCCAAATGTTTTTCTATAACAACCAAATCAGAATAAGGCAAGGCCACTTTCTTAGATAACTGTTATATGACATCAAAATAAAGAAACAAGATTCCAGGAAATGTAATGATATAAACCATGGCTGTTGCTGTACATTATCCTATTCTAATCCATTGGTCAAAGTGGCTGTTATCACCAAGAACAGGACAAATGAACCCCATGTGAATCTCTGATGGGCAACATACAACCCAACCCCTAATCTCCACAGTGTACCTGTGACTGGCTAGCCTGGTACTTACTATGTCAATCAGGTTGACCTTCAACTCACAGAAATCCTTTGGCCCATGAAGATTTCATAATATCCCTGCCCTAAAACCATAAGCTGCATGTACTCATGAGAAAACAGCAGACAGTCACAGAGTATAGGGCATTGGCTAACAACTGGACAGTACTTGTCCAAATAGCCAGAGTCATGAAAACTAAACAAAGAAGTAAGAATCTTAATGCAAGCAAATAGGAGGATTAATCACTTCAAGTCAACAAAGACAGGCCACTCACTCAGCCTGTGGAGATGACAATTAGCTCTGTGATTTAGCATCAGTTGGTTTTGGGGTGCACTGATGAGAAACTCCATGAGTGGTAATGATACTGATAAGTCCTTTTCCTTCTTAAAATCTGTTGACATCATCAGATCAATGCTCAGTGACATGAATTTCATGAAATGACACATAAAGGTTAACTTTGTAGCTTACAAAGAGAGCAGGATCCCAGGAAAGCAAACCCAACTAACACTTAAGAAACCTGACAGGCATTCATTAACACTGGAATGCTTTGCTTCCGGTGAGACAGTGAAGACAGCTCTGGGTAACTTGTCAGCCTGTCCTATGTGATCTGCTAGCCGGTCCAGATGGCCAAGTAGTTCAGACACATATCCTTAAGGATCTGCCCATAGGGATTGGATCTATACAAAGCATGGGATACCCGGGTGTTGCTGGTTCAGACATGAGAACAAGCTGTGTTCTGGAAGTAGTGTGGGTGACAGGAAACAAAGGCATGTGTTTTTACAATAGAGCACCTGGCAAATGGCCATACTTGTACAATGCCACCAATCTGTTTAGAGAGATTTGTACAACACTTAATATTATTTGGAGACCTGTGCTCCACTGGATTTAATTTGAATCAAAAATAAATCATGATCCTTTTGGAGGTAGTCATGTGTAAGTCTTTTACATGAAATGCTCCCAACCCCATTTAATGAGAAGCTTGAATGTCTAACTTCTTTAAAATTTATATTTGCTGTGACTTCAATAAATTCTTCCTATGTAGATCCTTGTGTGTCTCTCCTAGGGTCCTCTTTGTTGTCTAGGTTCTCTAGGGTTGTGCATTGTAGGTCGCTTCTTCTTTGCATTGTGTCTAAAAGTCACTTATGAGTGAATGCACACAATATTTGTCTTTCTGGGTCTGGGTTACCTCACTCAGTGTGTTTTTTTCTAGATTCATCTATTTGCTTGCAAATTTCAAATGCTATTATTTTTTTACTGCTGTGTAGTACTCCATTGTGTAAATGTACCACATTTTCTTTATCCATTCTTTGGTTGAAGGGCATCTAGGTTGTTTCAAGGTTCTGGCTATTATGAATAATACTATTATGAACATAGTTGAGCACATATTCCCATAAAATTTTTAGGATTTTTTTATGTATTTCTTTGAAGAACAAAATGAGAATTTTATTGGAATTTTATTGAATCTTTAGATTATTTAGGATATTTAGTAACGTGTTAACAAATGATTTCTTTTATTCATTTATCTAATTTATTTCATCAATATTTATATTTTCAGTGTACATATCTTTCAACTATCTGGTTAAATTTATTATAAAGTGTTTTAATTTCTTTGGTAGTGCCATACATAATTACTTATTAATTTTTTAAGTAATTTGTTATTAGATTATGAAAATTCTGCTGCTTTTGAATGCTGGTTTTGTATCCTTGGACTTTTATTGTCTTTAAAAAAATCAATTCTGACCATTTTAAGTGAGAGATTAAGTTATCAGCACACATGTGATTTTAGTTCTTCTTTTCCTGTTTAGATGGCATTTATTTCTTTTTCTGGTTTAATTTCTCCAGGTAGAGAATATCTAATGTTATGTTCAACAGAACATTAAAAATATCATTCTTTATTATAAAAATAAAAGAAATTCTTCATGGATCCAAATCTTATACAATTTGAGATGGAAGGGAGACTTTAAGACAAAGGTCAGAAAGCCTAGAGAGATGTCACTTTAGTTAAGGGTCTCATTTCTTACAGAAACCAGGAGTTGGTTCCCAACACCCACATCAGGTGGCTCCCAAATTCCTGTAAGTGCAGGGGTGGATCCTCTCTTCTGACCTCTGAGGACACTTACACACACATGAACAATCTCACATACATACAAATAAATAAAATTAAATTAAATTTAAAAATAGAATCCAAATGTAAAGTTGAGAACAAAGTATTTATTTAGAGTTAAGACATCATAATAAATTGCTAAATATTAGAGGTACTTTACCTTGTCTTCCTCCCCCTGCTCCCCACTGCCCCCGAGACAGGCTCTCACTTTATAGTTCCGGCTGTCCTGAAACTCATTATGGTCTGAACTCACAGAGATCCACCTGCTTCTGCCTCCTGAGCTCTGGGATTAAACGTGTGCTCTGTTGGGTTTGGCCTTAGTTCAGTTTCTTCAGACTTCCATCAGAACGGTTAGTGGAGGTCTGCTCATTGAGAAAGCGTTCTGTTTAAAGTCTGCCTTCCAGCCCATGATTTAGAACATTCTTCAACTCTGAGCTACAGGGCAGGTACACACATCAGGGTAGTATCAATGGACCCTCCTTCCCCTGGACAGTCATGGGGAGAACTCCAACCAAACTGACTTGTGGTCATATGCAACCTGCAGCTGAGGAGACAGAGTAAGCACCTGTTCCATCACCTGCGGGCATGGCTTTGCCATTCCAGCATATTTGCTCAAAAGTTATAAGCTTGGGCTGGAGAGATGGCTCAGTGTTTAAGACCACTGGTGGCTCTTCCAGAGCACTGGTATTTTCTTCTCAGTAACCACGTGGCAACCAACAACAGTTCGTAGCCCCGGTCCCAGGGGATCTGATGCCCTCTTCTGGCCTCTACAGGCATTGCACTCACATGCTGCCCTGACAGGCATACAGGCAAAACACCCTTATATACACATAACATAAAAATAAATAAATCTAGTCGGGCGGTGGTGGCGCACGCCTTTAATCCCAGCACTCGGGAGGCAGAGGCAGGTGGATCTTTGTGAGTTCGAGACCAGCCTGGTCTACAAGAGCTAGTTCCAGTGCAGGCTCCAAAGCCACAGAGAAACCCTGTCTCGAAAAACCAAAATAAATAAATAAATAAATAAATAAATAAAATCTAAAAAAGAAAAAAAGAAAGTCATAGACTTCCACCAAAGGATGGGGCAGAGGGCAGGCGCAGGCGTTTTTGCAGTGAAAATTCTAAAAATAAAAAATACAGTCAGAGAAATGGGAGCAGAATTAATGAGGTCAGCCATACAGCAGATTGCCAAACCCTGTCTCTGAGACAGGAAGGCTGTTGGTTTCCAGTGGTTCATTTTGCTGTTCTCTCTATAAAGGATGGCGTGTGGCTCAGGGCAAGCACAGGGAGCTTGGACAAATCACCTCGGCAAGCCCATTCCATCATGTGTACAACCAGCTTCACAAGAATTCCTGTCTCGCAGTTGCTATGAGATCAAATGGAAGAAGTTTTTTGTGACGGACTGGGGAAGGTTCTTGTTTATTTTTTCTTTTCATGTGGCTGTAGAAACGCCCGGTGTTTCAAGTTCACCTATAATGGGCCATCGATTAAATGCCACACGTTTTTATTATTACAGCTCAGTTAATTCCAGAAGCAAACATCTGATCCAGCTTAGCCCCTTGAAGAGCTGGCATTGGGGGAGTTGTAACACCAAGTCTCCCCCTTCTCCTGTCAGTGTGGTTCTCACACGGCTTTATCCCAGTATCCAGGGCTGCTTTAAAGAAAGATATGGAAGGTCAGTTGCAGCCTAAAACAACACATAAAGGGAAGAATTTTTTATTTCTAATAATGGTTCAGTAAGATGCTGTGATCTTGATATCCTTTATTTGCAGACACGTCGAAGTCACATGGGCTATCTGCAGCTTAGTTCAGGAGCAGAGTAGATTTTTCCCTAACAAGATCTAGAACAGCCTCCTGTTAGAGGCCAGCAGGGGTTGTCCTGGAAATATGCCTCCACAGCGCCCTCTTCGGGTGGAGCGTTGGGCAGCTGAGTGCCCAGGAAGACGCTCTCTGCTCACAGGCATTTACTGACCTTCTTGGAGAAGGGCAGAAAGAAGTGTTCTCCCTCATCAGGCCTTCAAGAACTTTCTGGTAATGCAACCAGAGTTTCAGTGGTCATATTAGAGGAAACCAGACAGAAGAAGTACAGAATGAGGGTAACCATGGGGATTTTTTTTAAAGTATAATTTGGGGAAATTTTATCAACACACATATGTAGAGACGGAAAAAGAAAGCAGGTAAATTGTGAATAAAACACAAATGTCTTTTCTATAGGCTCATTTCCCCTGTTGGTACATTTTCCTGTGATGACTCGTTCTAGTTATTTGTCAGGGAGAGTGTGTCTGTGTTTACCGGTGTATATGAATTATTCAAGCTGGGAAAAAAAATCATATTCCAAAGTTACACAGAATGAAATGATTTTTCTTCATCGAGTCGTTTTCTTCCCAGCAGCCCTCTTGAGACAATTTCCATCTGTGATTTTGCCTTTAGAGGTTTTAATTATTTTTAATTTCTCCCGTGGATTTTGACGAGTGCTGCAGCGATGAATTCAGATGATGAGGGGCCAGGTTTAATCGACCGCATGCGGCTTCTGTGACCTTGGGCTTGAGAAGTAAACAGGAGGAGAGCAGCAACTCAGTGGTACATTCTCTTCTCTTTCCAACATATGTTCTTATTTAATACATTCTCGCTCAAATAAAACAAACCCGCAGTTACTGGTGGTCAGTGTCATGGAATATGAGCTGCTACAGTTTTCCCATTAAAAAAATAATATAAGGCTGCAATAAAGCAAACAGTGAGTCACTTTATTGGGTATGAAGTAATAAACTGGTGGTTGGAATGATAACTTCCCTGATGTGCCTTAGAAGAAAACAACCGTGGTCGTTAGCTTTGGTTTGGAGTGAGGTTCAGGCTTCGTGGTACAGAAAGCCTGCATATGATCTGATTCTGCTGTTCTGCTCTGGGGTCTCTCAGCAGCTAGAGATGTCTTTCTCAGAAGTGATTGTGAGCCCAATTAGGGATAGAATGTGGAAGGCGTTGGGGCTGTACCACGCCTCTCCGTCCTCTGCCTCCATACTCTTTCTCACAGCTGTCAGTCCTCTGCATTCAAACTCTATTATTCAGTTTGTACAGTTAGATTCTGGTCTGATGTATGAACAGCTGGCTTCTACTGGGGGGGGGAGGAAGGAAAATTTAAGAGAAAAAAGAATGAGAAAGAAAGAATAAATAAGTAAAGAAAGAAAACACCATAGAACAGAAAGGAAGAACAACCTGACTGAAAAGGTGGCAGCCCTATTTCTTGGGATCCTCCCATCTCTATCACGCATGTTATTTCCTCTTGGTGTCGTCTGTATCACTTGGGTATTTTTAACTTTGCTTGCCTTTGTAAGTTAAGAGTGTGCCAGCACTAATAAAGAGCTTCCCAAACACAGCCCTCTCTGCTGTGCCGCACCCCAGCGTGAAATACAATATTCTTCCCCGGCTCCCCAGGACGCAGAGACAGTAAAGGAAAGCAAAGGGATCTCAGCCGTGAAGGGCTGCTGAGTGCTGGGTGTTGAGGAGCTCCCTACCCCCAGATCTTGGCACAGTCCCACTGCTGCTGGGAACCCACCATGGGACACAGCCTGAGTATCAGAGATCAAGACTGAACTTCATTATTCCCGCAGGAGCAAGGTTTTGCCGATACCAGACCGCTGTTGCTGGATGCGGGTTCTAGTCCCCTGGAAATGATATTGAACACCCAGGGAATTTCTCTTAAAGATGTCATCATTCACGGCTGGATATTAACCAGATCTATGGCATGCAGCCCTGCCAAATCATCTTCTCATTCTACTGGCTTTTAACTTTCCAGTCTTTCTAATACAGCAGGGGTGTTCGGTGAAATACGACTTTCTGATTGAATGAATGCGTGCAGGACTCTGTGATAAACAGCAGCTCAACTCACCATAGCTTACAATAAGGGACGTGGGCCAAAACCTCCAGATGAGTACACACACGCGCGCGCGCGCGCGCGCGCGCACACACACACACACACACACACACACACACTCCGTCTACTTATCACTTCTGACTCTGACCAATCTTTTTTTTTATGTGGTGAGCATCAGTTTTTCCTTCTGCTCTGTGTGAATTTCTCTTTTTATCTTTGCTCTCAGATGTCAAGCTACATGACCCCAGATAATTTTATGGAAGAGAATGTTTAAAGAAATATTGTCAGTATCAAAGAACTGATACAAACTCATTGGCCAGATTGAAATCCATAAACCTTATCACTTTGGCTGCCCATCCTTGTATTGCCTTTTTGGTGGCCTATGGCTGCCCATCGTTTTGCCACCTACTTGGGTACCGACAGCTAACATATTTCTATTTCTACCAATGTATTTTTCCAGTCTGAAATCTGTGCTTTTTTTTTAGCTTTACCTAGAAAATTTTGAGTTACATCATTTGCACAAATATGTTGATGTTAGCATTGAAAAACTTCTTTGCCTGCAGTTGTATATTTTATTTGGCTAAAAATGGCTCATGTCTAACACATTACATGTCCTCTGGTGATACTATTTAAGCCAGAAATTCCAAAACTCACAAATACCGAATAGCCAAAAGTTCCAAAATTGTGCATGAACACTAAACACGCAATATATCTCTTTCTTTCCAAACAGAAATAGATTTCTCTCTGATTTGTTTGATAAATTTGACCCAAGATTTCCATTTGGAGTGTCTGGAGTTCCTACTGTTTTTCTGCGTGTTGGTGGGCCAAGGCCTAATCACCTCGAGGCCCCATTGAGGCCATAAATTACCACAATGAGGTGAGCTCTGTACTCCTGCGCCTGCAGAAGAAGGCCATTTCCCCGCAGCCTATTTTGACAGGCATGAATTTAATTCATTGTTTTATGACAGATGGGGAAAGTGTACACGCTCGTAGTCTTGATTTATGGTCATTTGGGTCTGGAGGATTCTATAATTTGCAGCTAATGTGACAACAGATGGATAGGCAGACACCAAAGGTTAGGCTGACCGCGCGTCCTGTGCTGGTTACAAATGGCGTCCATATGCGACAAATCGCTGGGTGAGGTCTTCGCTGGGATGCCAGTCTGCTGAGCCCATCCTTTCTCTCCAGAGTAAGTCAGTGCAAATGCAATGAGGGGGCATTTCTAAGCCTTGGGGTTGCGGAGAGTCTCTCAGCCTGTGGGGTTCTACTTTTTTTTAAACCAAAACTGCTTTATAAAGGTGTATCTCGTGTTTGTGATGAGACAAACACATGATTCCACCTCAAAGCGTCAGTGGTTGTTTTCATTTCAATTGACAAATTTATTTTAGTAGAATGATTGATTGAAAATCAGCAATTGGGGAGTTTCAAAGGAAATACCTCCACTGGAGATGAGTTTAAAGAAAAAAAAAAGAAATGTGTTTGTGTTTAAATAAATGAGTTTCTACTTTCCAAATCATTTTGCTTTGGGGGGATGATAAGTGGATTATCAGGTGAAATTTAGCTCATGTTAAAAGTATTTAACACATTTCTGACTATTAAGTGACAATCAGCAACAATCTCATCCCCGTTTTGGGAAAAAAAGAACCTTGAGGTCTTGACAGCAAGGCAAACTAATACAGTTAAATTTCTTTTGAATTGTTACTTGCAGCCCTTTTTAAAACATGTTAGGAACACTGTATGTCTTGTTCTTATAATGCGTCGACGCGCCCATACTGATAGTAACTTAGTTTATGTTAGTTAGTTAAGTCTAAAAAGCAAACTTGTCATTAGTCTCAGTACTGATGGTAGAAGTTGTGTGTTATTTCATTTTGAAAATTTGAAGTGTAAAAATTGCTGTTCCCTAAATTAAGAAAAACAGAGTAGTGAAGAGCCAAATTACTCTTGATAAGGTCAGCGTTTTGGCAGTAAAGGTCAGAAAACGGTGTTAAGAAAATAAAAGCTGTTTTATTAGATAGAGCTTGGTGTTTCATTTTCATCGGTCTTGTAGCTTCTCCTGCAGGTAATCAGTTCAGAACTGTCTGTATCGATCTGGCCAGCAGGACATTTCCTCTTTGCACAGTGCTGTATGGACATTAATATTTGATTTCATTTGGTACTTCAACCTTCGTGCATTTATCTTGGGAGGCAAAAAATTAAGGCACCCCTAACTAATTGTAATCAGCATCTAGATAAAAGAATAATAAACCACATGATATGCATGTTTTTCTTGCAGCTGTGGTATCCTTAACCAGGAACCCTTTTTAATGAAAGAAAATCCCAGAATGCATTTTCCTACACAGCACTTCCTGGAGATGCCGCGGGCTGGAGATGCCATGTGTTTGCTGGTCACATGGGCATGATCTCATCTCAAGACACTAACAAAGTTATGTGGAAGCCAGTGAGATGAGACGTGTCAGCACCTAACCTCAGAGACTTCTCTTGGCCCACGAGTAGAGATTTGTGTTAATCTTCACACCGCTGATTGCAGCGCACCACACAGATTAACAGGCTGTTTCCAGATGGTGGGCTTATTCAGTTCCAGCCTATGATGCCCTGACCCTAACCAGAAAGGAAGACCCTGTAAGAAACCAGAACTCTCAGACCTCCAGGACTATCAATAAAATAAAGCTCTTTACTTTTTAAACAACCTCATGCCTACTAATTAGCTGCAGCACAAGGAAGCAGAGCTAAGACATGGTTGTATTTAACATAGACATGAGCACCAAGGACTTTGTAGCTTTTGACTTGGCTATGGTGCATATCACTAATCTATTCAGGTCCGTTGTAAATGTAGGGTCATGTTCATTGCCATGAACATTAAAACTTTAAAGGACAGCCTCTGGATCATTTAACTGAGGCGTTCCCTGTTCTGTTCACTTTCATCCTGCACCTTCCCTGCCTCTGCCTCCCTTCCATTTCTGCCAGGAGATCTGCTTCCTCCTCAGTCTCTCATAGAGCCAGCCTTGTCTGGTACTAGAACTTGGGAAATCAAGAGCTCCAGACTCCTGCTTTTCCCAGCCCCATAGGCTCCTTAGGGAAATGAACTTCTCCTTGAACCTGCCAGTTCCCCTTGGTATACATCTTTTCACTCTGTGGCATTGTCAAGTAATTTGCTATTGGTGGATTTTTGGTTTTGTTTCTCCCTTTGCTAGGAGGCTGGCTTTTTTTTTTTTGATGAAAAACATTCTTTATTAAAATGGTGGTTTTGGAAAAACAATGAAATTTAGTAATTAGTAGTTTAAAAAGCATGAAACTTTATGATTGCAATGAATTAAATCCTTTGATGTACACGGCAGTATATACTGGGCTCTGAATGCAGTCTGTGGGGCCACTGGCAGTGGGGACCAGGATTTATCCCTAGTGCTTGACTAACGTCTAGGAGCACATGCTTTTTGGAGTGATACCTTGCTCAGCCTAGATATAAGGGGGAGGGTCTTGGTCTTGCCTCAAAGTGAAGTATCAGACTTTGTTAACTCCCTATGGGATGCTTTATCCTTTCTGAGAAGTGGATAGGGAATGGGGTTGGGGAAAGGTAGGGGAAGTGGGAGGAGGGGAGGGTGTAGGAATGGGAACAGATAGCTATGCAAAATGAGAAAGGACTGTATTTAAAAAACTAAAAGAAAAAAAGAAAAAGCTTTTTGTGACTTTATTAACTTTTAAAATTTCATCATCTACATGAATATCTAGGGTATAACATCTAATAAATACAAATTAATTAAAATTAAATTTGGGGGGCTGGAATGAAACAGTGAAAAAGAGCTCGTCCATAGGTAAGACCCATTTTCAATCCCAGAATCACCAAATATTAATTTAAAGTATGGAGAAAATTGATTCTCAAGGCTATATAATGAAAATTAGTCTTACATTAGATTATGAAGAAACTTAAGGCAAATTTCTAACTATATATAGTAATAAAATTGCTTCATGGAGACAACAACTGTATTAAGGGGCCAATTTCATAAACTTATATTCTATGCTCCTAAAGTATAGTTTGCCTTTTCTATGTGCACAGATATCCAGAATGCACAAGTAGGGCAGCATTGCTGACAATCCACACAAAGCCCAAATCAGCCTTCGACCTCCTGCTCTGCCAACTGTTTTGTTCTGAAGGTGCCCAGTGTGGGCAGTTGACGAATAGCCTTGAATCCTTTCTTCTTTCTGCTTACCAAAACTATGCTGCGTGTAGAATAAAACATTTTTTCATAGTTTGTGTATGTTTAAGTTTAAATAGTGGTAGTCGTGAGATTTTTTTTTTGACACACTGTGAATGTAATTGATAACATGCTGGACACTCTTGGTACACCAACTTTGACATGAGCACACTAGGGCCAAGGAACCTAAAGGATTCACTGTAGGCAGTGAGCTACCCTCAAGGCCCAGCTAGATCCAGGCCCACACTCAACTTTGCTAGCCTGGGAGGATCAGATACCAAGTGGCTGAGTTTCAACAGTATACATACTTACACTGGAACCAATCAAAGAAGACTAGCAAGGGCTCTGAGCTCACATGAACCACCGTGCTGCTTTCTCCTTACCGATAACTTTAAGATAATTCTCTTAGTCTCTTCTTTTTTTTAATTTTTATTGTTAAAAGAAAAATTTACATTGACTCCCCTTGTTCCCGGCCCTCCCGCTCCCCCACTGCCCCACTGCCTTCCCCCTGCTTCCTTATGATGGTGCAGGATACCCTGTCCTATGGGAAGCCCAAGGCCCTCCCCCCTCCATCTCAGTCAACTAGCTTAATTCTTATGCAATCAATAAATTGGCCAAGTCATGAGAAGAAAGTAACTAACTACATTTATCTAATCTTCAACCTAATCGAAGATCTGAGAAGGGAAATAACATTACCTGAGTGATTAGGAAGTGCAATCAAACAACTTCCAATTAAATGCATTTATTTGCTGCTTTGTTTATTTTTTGGGGGGTGGGAAGATTTACCATGGTGTAATGTGGGGGTCAGCGGACAATTCGCAGGAGTTGTTTTTCTTCTTTCACTGTGCGGGTTCCCAGGTTCAAAATTAGGTCATCAGACTTGAAAGTTACTACCCTTGAGCATGCACCCATCTCACCAGCCCTCCCTGTCTTTGAGGAACAGACTCATTATTTGTAGTTACTGATGATATTCCAAGCCACAAACTCTTCCTAATTTATTTTGTCATTGTCATATCTATGGATATTTAAGTTGATCACATTTTATTACCGTGAACTCATATACAAATGCCCTGGCGTGCACTCATGACTCAGTACAGTGATCATTAGCTACAGGATATTAAGCCATTTTGTAATGTTTAGGTCATTCTTCTCACCTGTAGGAATATTTTGTGTGGTTGATATTTAACCAGACTCTTCCAACCATTTAAAGCCTTTTAATTTATTAACTATAACAACAGTATGATACAATGTATAATACCAAATTAGCTTCAACTTCTCAAATGAACTTATGCCTAGGTTGTGACTGGGGCATGCTCACATTATTCCTTGTGTTAATCAACATTTACTCGTGAAAAGTAATATGAAATATTTTAAGACTATTGCAGTATCTAGTGCTTCTATCTTGTAGTTTCTTTTCACGTGTGAATACAAAAGAAAAAATCAGGGCTGGAGAAATGGCTCATTGGTTAAGAGCATTGTCTGTCCTTCCAGAGGACCTATGTTCAATTCTCAGTACCTACATAGAAGCTCACAGCTGTCTGTAACTCCAGTTCTAGAGGACCCAACATCCTCATCCTCATCCAGATAAATGTGCAGGCAAAACACCAACACATGTAAAACAAATCAGAAGCATAATTAAAAACAATAACTGGATGTTGCAAACATGTTATAATTCTCAAAGCAGTAGAGCACCAGAGTGTCCACCAATTAAGAATATCTGAATGCATTATTGACCAGTTCTTGCCTGGAAGATTTTGTATTTAGTGCCATGGTGCTCACTCTATAGATCTGACTTGTTGCAGAAGCCACTTCTTTGCTAAGTGTTGATGGCTCCCTACCTTCTGAGACTGTGGAAGGCTCACTCACTCTTGTGCTTGGGTGGCACTGAGAGACATGCCTAGAAGTGAGTCCTGTGCACAAGTGTCATGTTTCCTTCTCAGGCCAGACCATGCAGCAGCCATCAGGGAGGCCAACAGCATCGCAATAGCATGACTTGCTGCATGCATAAGCTGAACACTTCTGCTGACTACGGGAAGAAGGTAGAGTAGAGAGAAACAGCCTCACACTCTGTGAAGTCGCTACACACAGTAGCTGTTGATTAACACGAATAAGAAAAAAACTCACAATGTGAAAAGCAGGTAGAAAAACATGGTAGAGATGTGTAGAGTTATGAAGCCAGATTTCTACAGGGGAAAATACATACCAAGCAATGTAAAAATACTAGAAACTAAAGAAAAAAATCACCCAAGTGTTGTATCCACTTCAGGGTGTTGGGATTATAAAGATATTTTTTCTATTTTTGCCTTAATTTTCTGAAATAAATGCATGCTGCTATATATGGTGCACCTAAAAAAATCTTTGTAAACATAATTTATAGTAGCTGTGTGATGTTTCAGCTGCATAAAAATTGTATCTTTATTGCTATGAGTTTAAGTAGGATACAGTTTTCCATTAGATTCAGGAAACAAGGAGAGCCATTGTGGATAATTGTTTGAGGTCCTGGGGATTGAACTTCATGAATGCCAGGCAAGTGCTCCCTATTTTCTAACAACATCCCCAGTCTCCTGTTGTGGGGAGTTCCTGTGTAGCCATTCAGTCATTCAGGATCAGGTACAGTTATCAACTACACCATAGCTCTGGGGAGTTTAGGACTATATAAATTCTATTAAACCTCCTTCATTAGTGGTACTTATCAGTTACTCCATTATTAGTAAGCCTGATTGTTCTTCCATGGAAATTATAGTATTGGGGGTTTTATTTGTTTTGTAATTTAATAGCGTGATATGAAAAATCTTCCAAGTATATTTTCTTAATTCAGTATGTCTTTACCTATCTCTGGTAAAATAGCTGTATTATATTGGCTTCCTTTCTTTTGTGACTAGCTTTGTAGGACCTAGTCCTTGTGAAGAACACCTCAGAAGATCATTTTGCATGAGTCAGGAGTGTGACTTCATCTGAACTCAACACACCTTCAGCAAGACATGATCACCCGTGATGTCTAATTCCAAGGCAATGGCAAATTATTCCTAAAGTTGTCATTTTACATTCAGTTTCTGTATTTGTGTGAACTGATGATCAAACAGTTTGAGAATCACACCACAATGCAGATCACACTTGAGAGGCTTTGGTTTGTAACTTCTATGCTCTGTTATGTTAAGTAGCTAGAGTATCATTCGATTCAATTTTATTTCTCTCCCTCTCTCTGTCTCTCACTCACTTGGTATCTCACTCTTTTGCTTTTTTGCTTTGTAGTTCTTGCTCTCTTTAGGCAACAAAGAACACTGAGAGCATTCTCTCCTTTTTGATGGTTGGATGATTTATTACATCTGTGGATTCATTTGTTTGTCTCATCTTGGGATGGAGAGTATCTGAGAGCTGGTGTGGTAACGCTGGACGTAAAGTTGTAGGAAGTGCGTGGCACACAAGCAGATAACAAAAGAGATGAACAGTGTCAATACCGATATCAGACAAAACAGAACTGGAGTACGAAGTTGCCATAAGAGGAATGGATTCAGCAGAACAGAATAAAAGGCCTGCCCTCATCCTTGTCTGCCTCTCCCTTGAAAGGAAGGAGCTAACTGAGACCCGCAAATTCTCTGTAGCTGGGATGGTTGGTGAGGGCTTTCCACAGAAGGCCAGTCCATGAAGCCTGGGAGGCATGTCTGCTTGCCTAGTGGGCAGATGTCATCAGAGAGTAGAGAGAAGTGAGGACTCAGGCAAAGATGCTCTCAAAGGAAGCAAGATAAATTTCAGAAACTGACCCTAAAAAAATGTAACTATGTAATTTACCTAATAGAGAGTTTAAAAAGAATTAAAGATAGTCCCTGAAATCAAGGAATTATGTATGAGTGAAGTGAAAATTTCAAAAGAGAAATGAAAAATATTTTTAAATGCTGAAACAAATATTAGGGCTGTTGAACATAATCACTATACTGAAGTTCTTACTGGCAGGTTCTCTTAGGATAGTCTTTGGATAGAAAACAAATCATTCAGAACATCAAACATTACAAAAAACAAAGAGGAAAAACATACATTGTAAAAGCCAATACATCATTAAGATATAATAATTATAAATATATATGCAACTAACAAAAGATTCCTAAAATACTGAGACAAAAGTTTAATACCCCAATGTGAATAGGCCCTAGACACATAGAGGGATCCATATCGAGAGAGACTGAAGGCCCCAAGAAAACCTCAATCAGAATTTTCAAGTCTCATCCCTGACTTTTAAATAATGACCAGTTCTAACTTTTAAATATTTCCTGTCGAGTAACATAAAACATCTTCCTATCATTTTCATTCTTCTGGTAACAATATAACTTAGCTCACCAATGATGTAAACTTGCTTCCAGGTAATTTCATTTGCAAAAAAAACCCCAAATCTGAATAAATGAATCCATGAACACCAAGACAATAGAAAGTATAGTTATGGAGTCCGCTCAGCATGCCTGCTCTCTCCTAAACTCGGGGCTTAACATAAATGATAGATTATGCCATGCTTCATTTAACCCTCCTGTTTCTGCCTATTTATAGGAAGCTCCAAGATGATTTTTCTGCTAGCAGTTCTCTGTTCTGTCCTTGCTGTTCTCTTTCTCATACTTCGTTTCTCTTGAGTTCCCCACCTCCAGCTTTGTTTATTTCCTTAGATTCCAAAACAGAAAATGACTAAATGAAAACTATTAGCAAAGATTCTTTCCCAGCATTGCTAAAACACAGAGTGCAAGTCAGCCAGAAGAACATGCTCTCAGGGCGGGAAGTTCTTATTCCTTCTTCAGCATTGCTTTTTGCAACTTGATTTCTTTTCTTATTTTTTCTTTGGAAACAATCACCATTTCCTCTTTGCTACAACCTCAGTAAGGACAAGACCCACAGAGTTAATATTTAGAAATCTGTACATTTTTCAGCCACAGGTGGAAACATAGAAATGCTTTTCTGCCCGCTATGAATGGGAAAATAGAAACCGTCACCAGTATTTCCTGTGACTATAGACTTTGGGGGGAATAAAAGCCTAGTGTCATTGTTTGGACAGCAGTCTGATCCTGGGGACAAATCTAACAGGATTTCTTTGCTCCCAATACAGAATGAGCATTGTTAATCTGAAAATACCAAATCCAGAATGTTCCAAAATCTGGAAGTTTTGAGCACTGATGGTATGCAAATGAAAAATTCCCTTATGTGCCAGGTTTAATTCAAACACAAACACACTACAGTCTGTATGCATAATTATCTGTAGGCTATTTGAGTAAGGTGTATATGGCACAGAAATGGATTTTGTACTTAGAATTATACCAGTACCAAGATACCTCATTATGTCTCTGCAAACGTTCTAAAAATCTGGAGCTTTTCAAGTAAGATTGACTTAAACGGTATGATTTAATAAATGTTTTTAAAGTAACAGTCTTCACATGAACAACCATTCAGCTATCTCTCTGTCCTCTCCTTACTGAGCCCTATGTCTGCTTAGTATATATTTGAAGGAGTTTTAGAATCAAAGCCAGGACAGGACTGGCTTTGTGCATTTTAGACTAACTAAAAGGGCAGCTGAATTCATGATGGTGAAATTCATGTCATGGTTTACTGAAGCAGCAGGAAGATAGAATGAGGGCTTTGAACTTGGTCCCCTGCTCTAACATGAGAAACATCTCCAAGCGGTATCCATGAGATTCAGGTTTCAGTCTGTAACATCTGAGTTTCAACAGCGGATCCAAGGTTTACTTTGAGAATAGATATAAAAATAGATAGAAAAAGATAAAAATTTTGATTAATAATTCAATATTATTTCAAAGAGTTTTTCTGAACTCAGTATTATTGACTTTTAAATATATTCCCTGGAAAAAGCACATCAGAGCTGTTATACTTTCCTATTAATTAAACCATAGTCACTACTTTACAAAAGGGGATTGTATTACATCATCTAGGCAAACCCATCTCTAATTTGCTCAGGAAACTATTTGCATACTAAGCATTAAGAGATTTGGAGAAAGCAAATTAATCTTTTAAATTTAGAAGGGCGATGTAGATTCGAGTAAATCAGAGAAGTATCAGAGCATGCACCATTGCTATCGAATGTAAATATCCATTATTTTAGCTCCCTGAGTAAGAGGAGCCATTTCCCAACTATAGCTGGAGGCTCGGTTACACGTCTTGTTGTGCCCAATGGGATGAGTGGACACACACACACACACACACACACACACACACACACACACGGAGGGATTAAATTCAAGTCTAACAAGCTGTTTTCTGAGCCCCCTGCACTTTCTTGCACCATTGTTAAGCAGAGCCATCAGTCTATCGGGAAGCATGGCCCCTTCTACGTGGGTCCCAGAAAAGACAAACACACGCATGAGATCTAAGTGTCCCTGCGGTTTCCAGGTGAACCAGTGCAGCTGGCTTGTGACAAACACATACTCTTCAGACAGGAAGATCTGGGTGAGGGCAGGGACAGTACAGCAACATCATCATAGCAAAAGTTTATTTATTCATATATGACACACCCTCTCAGGTGCAGCACTTCCCAAGACATTTGGTATGCTAATGGCCGCTGAGAAGCTCCAGGTTAGCTGGCTGTACACTTCGGTGTTCTTTGAAACACTGTCTCTAGAAGAAAACGCTTATACTAATTTTTGTTTAAGCCCCATCTTGTCTCTTTCCCTTTTTTTGTTTTTCTGAGACAGGGTTTCTCTGTGTAACAGCCCTAGCTGTCCTGGAACTAGCTCTTATAGACCAGGATGGCCTCGAACTCATAGAGATCCACCTGCTTCTTCCTCCCAAGTGCCAGGATTAAAGACATGTGCTACCACTGCCCGGCTCCACCTTGTCTCTTTGAAGCCAGAGAGCATTCGCGTTACAAATCTAACAGTCTTCACAACATGCAACAGTTGTGGATTTATATTACATTATCATACTTGAATATTAATTAGTGATAGAAGTTGTTGGTCAGAAAAATGCTTTGGGGATCTGACAAGCTTGGACCTAAATCTTAGCTCTCCACAGAAGAGATATGAGACTCTGGGAAATTCTTGTACATTCTTCAGCACTTAATTTGCTTGTTGATAGCACTGGCAGTACATTCATAGCTTCATTGTAGAGCTGTTACGGGGACTGATTGAAATACAGAATGGGCTTAACACAAAGCCTGACCCAGAATGTTAGCTAGATAATGATAACAGATGTCATTAGCTTTGAAAAGGTCATTTCCATAAGCTCTCTTTAGTGAAACTGGAACTTGGACAATAGGGCTAAGAAAGAGAGAAGACGTTGATTTCAGTCAATGAACAGATTTCAGGAGAAACTGCCTTTCCCCCCTGTTTGGGGTGAATGCAGCTGTCTAGTTTCTAAATAACTGTTTGTATTACTGAATTAAAATTTTCCTAATCCCCACCCTTCTCCAAAAACCTGCCTCTCCCCATAGCAGAAACTCGGAAAACCTGACAGCTGGTGTTCCATCTGTGTTTACTCGTGTGAGCTGGTGCCACCCTGCTTTGCCAGGGTATCACTGCACCTTGGAGCACCTGCTCAGCCAAAACCAGCACTTTTTTTCTTGCCTATAAAAGTCCAAAGGACAGGGTTGTACTTTTGTATTCCATGGGAAGTTCCTGTATTTCAAAGCATAAAGTGGAGTTTCTGAAGCTCCCACTAGGACTCCTCTGTTTTTCATGACAGAAAAAATGTGGTGTTTTAAAAGGTGGCGTGGAGGGAAAGTCTCTTTTTTGTCTTTTCTGGAGCTAGAGGCAGGGACAGGGCATTTCCCTAAAGATCCCTGCTAACTCTGACCTTCCAAGATTTCTTTGCTATGCCAGAGAAGGAAATGGACCTGCAATTGCTCATTGGGGTAAAATTTAAGTCAAGTCTGGATTTCAAGTTCAACTGAACACCCCATTTTAATGTTTCAAGAAGAAAAATTTGCCTGTGAAAATACTGCTTTTCTTACAAAGAGAACCATAAACATGTTTTTGACAACTTTGAAATGAATTAAAAGGTGGGGGAAGTGTTCCGAAATGGGCATGCTTTGAGTCAGGGTGAGTAAGCTAGGCAGCTCCATTCATCTTCGCTCTGTTTATTTACATTCTCCTTGAAGTGCACCCAGAGTCCCTGTAATTTCTGGTTGCTCTCTGTTTGTACTTTGGCGTATTTTACTCCCACCTTCCCACCCTCCCAAACATGGAATGCCAAGGACAGAATGTGAGCACGTGGTCCCAGGGGGTTGTAAATGTTACACGCATTAGCCACGGCACCAAAGCAGACTGTTTCGGCGGCAGATGGATTCATCTGCAAAGTCGGGACACAGCAAGAGCAAACTGCGGATGGGTTCCGCCCTCGCGGAGCTCTCCTCTGCTAAAGCATTTCTCAGTATCACACTCCGGCTCCTAATATTTTTCTCTCCAACAGGAAATTTGTCATATCGAGGCCCACAGGAAGACGGAGGACATTTACTAGAAAGTCAGCCAGGCAGGTGGCAGTTGGGATGTGTCAGAATACGGAACATATTTTCTTAGTGTGGTAAAATATACCTAACACAGATTTAAGGGCGTCCCTCGTGTTTGAATGTGCAGTTCGGTAGGGTTAAGTACAGTGACAGTTTTGTGCCACCACCCCCACACTCAGAACGTCTTCACCTTCTTAAATTAAAGGCCAGGTTGAGTGGCAATAGCTCCCCAGTCCTCCCTCCATCCTCGCTGGCAACCACCATTTTACTTTCTGTTTCTCAGAGTTTGCCTGGGCAAGGTACCTCACAGGAATGGAATCGTTCAGTATTTGTTCTTTTGCAGTGGGCTTATTTCGCTTGGCATATGTTCCCAGGGTTCAGCCATGCTGTCCCATGTGTCAGAGTCGTCTCTCTTTTTATGGCTGAACAATAACCCATTGTTTTTACTCCATGTAATCATTTCTCTGTCAATAGAAACTTGGATTGCTTCCACCTTTGGACCATAATGAATAAGGCGGTTATGAGCTTGGCTACAGACGTATGGTCCCGTTCTTGCTTTTGATTGTCTTAGGCATACAGCAAAGGCAGACTAGATGGTGAATTCTTTTCAGGAGCCACTATAGTTTACACATAAGTCTCACCATTTTACATTTCTATCAATAATCCAAACGAGATTCCAGTTTCTCCATATCAATATTCACCACTCATTATTTCTTCTGAGCTTAAAAAATGCATTTATTTTGTATGTATGGACGTTTTGCCTACACACATGTTTTCACGCCATGTGTGTCTGGTTCCCTCAGAGGCCAGAAGAGGGTGGCCAGTCACCTGGGACTGGGTCTTGGGTTATAAGCAACCATTTGGGTACTGGGAATTGAACTCAGATCCTCTAGAAGAGCAGACACTGAGCCATCTTTTCATCTCGATAGACAATCTCACGGTGGCTTTGATTCGTGTCATCTTAGTGACTGGTGATACTGACTGTTAATGAGCTTGAGGCCATTTAGGCATCGTTCTGCAGACATAAATATTCAAGTCCTTGACTGGATTTTAAATTTGATTTGTTTTTGTTGTTCTTGCTACTGAGTTAGTTAAATTTAGATTTATGGTTTAATTGTAATGGATATAATTGCCACCACAAAATTGGGGGAAAAAAGAGACATATATTTTTAAAAGCCACTTTATGGTTGAAATAGTAACTGAATAAAGAATCTATTTTTATTTGGTAAAGAGAGATTTATTTTATGTAGGACACTTTATACAAAGCATATATTTCCACATTTAATGATATTCTTCCCATTCCCAAATATTCCTTTTGGATTTTCACAATTATCAAAAAAAAAAAAAGTAAAGAGAAGCAGGCTTTAAAATACTGCCAAAATTCATTATACAAGATGATGGCCCACTGTGACCCCTCTTTACAAGTATGTACCTTGACTACCGTCACTCCCATTGTCCTATCCTGTCCCCCAGGGTTGTCTTTTCCTCTGTCTAGCAATCCCTCTACTTCACTGTAATCTATGTATTTCCCTTAACAAAATGACCCCAGTTCCATCTATTTTCCTGTAGTTTTGTTCTGGATAACCGAACAAAATTCCAGTGTGTTTCTATGCCACATTTCCTTTTTCCACACTGTTGATGAACACTTCGGCTGAATTGATGATTTGGGTGCTATGAATAATACCACAACAAACATAGATGGGAAGGTATCCAAGAAAAGAAAATTCTATGTGTTTGGCTCTTCCCTACATTGTTCATTCATTCCTTCTTACTGTGGAAAACAGTACTATTAGAAATAAGGACATTTGTCTGTTTCGAGCATACAACTGCTAGCTTAGTTTGGTTAAGACAGAGGATCACATAAGCTTCTCTTTCCCCTCTAATTTTGCCATTCTGACCTGTCAACATGCTCCCTTAGTGTACAGTGACATCACTAGAAGGTTTAAGCTGTACTTGCATGGTTCTGATGCTGTCTTAAGCACCATTCCCAGGGTTTTACACACATTAACTCACTTTTATCTTACAATAGGTACTATGAAACCTAAGAGTATTTCCAGTTTACAAAGGTAGATATAGAAATGCACAGCACACACATGCATGTGCACACGCACACACACACACACACACACACACACACACACTCCTTTCCAGGAATCATTCAACTAGTACAAGTGAAAGCCTGGGAGTTCAGCTGTCCCTGTTTCCCGACTGCTATGGTGGGTATTTTGGGGATAATGGCAAGATCCCTTATCTGGCCCTGGAAAGCTACAGCTCCTTCTCCCTCCTCAGCCACAACATCTGCCAATTGCCCCTAATTTTAAAATAAGTCCCTTGGCAAGAAATGTAAGATGGTATGTCTTATGTCAAACATGGTGTAATTATTCTTCAGGAAATTTGATACAGAATTACCATGTGACCCAGCAATCCCCCTTCTTGGCATATACCTAAGAACTGTAAACAAGATTCAAACAAACTTACATATTTATACTCATGGCAGCATTATCCATAATAGTGATAACAATGCATCTTTTCAGAATATCCTTATAGTCTCAAACATAAAATTTGGTCCTAAGGTATTGTTAGATCTGTCTCTCAGCTTTATCAAACTATCTTTCATTTCTGTCTTATACTCCTGATGGATAGACTGACACGCTGTCAATAACTGGGGAGAGAGATCTGAATGGAATTAGTCTCTCTACAGACTGCTGCATAATCCTTTTCTCCCATGAAATGAGGGTGCTAGTAGTAAACCATGAGGATGCCTGCATGTGTCCTTAGACTAAGACCATAAAACTCAAATCCATTTTGCTCATCTTGTTTCCAGAAAGAATTAGAAGAGGAGAAATCTCTAAATAACACAGTAGTCAGCTATTGGCATTGTCTAGATTTTAGACTCTAGAATTTTAAGCTGTGGTCTTGCTGGGAATGCAAGTTCCTTGCCAGTTCATTACGGCTTATGCACGAGGCTCCTTAAGATTGCTGTGTTCAAATATTTCTTCCTTAGAACTTCCTGAACTGAGTACCTTTGAAAAATGACAGAATTTATCAATTTCCCAAATTACAACCAAATCTCATCTTTCTTTCAACCTTCAACTTTAACCTTAGTGCTTTGAAGGGAGTTTCCAACTCTGACATATGGTCAGGCCGCTATTTAATCTTCCAGAAGATAGAAGAAAAGCCAGTAGTTTCAGACACGCCATAGAACAACAGACCAAATAAAAGACAGAGAAGAAGCTCCTAACATGAGGAAGATGTCAAGCGATCGAAAGTGGGAAGAGAAGAAAATGGTTGCAGACCCACTGGAAAAAACTGAGGCACTGGGAGCAGGAGATGGAGTTTAGTCAGCGGATGTGAAGAAAAGGTTCTATCAACACCCACTGTCCACGGTGGCTTCCGACACTTCCCCTTCTGCTGCAGGTCTTTATCTTCATGAAGGGCCGCAGTCATTGCAGTGGTAGAGGTGAGTCTTCAGGAAAGTCAGCCAAAACTTCAGAACTGAAGGTAAAATCAAGTAGCTTTTCAAACACAAGTACTAATTTATTCAAAAATATGAGAAACATGTGAATAAAAAATAAGAAAAAGAAGAGATAAAAACCTTCCAATCACTCTACGTCCCTCATAGGACAAGGGAGTACCTTCAAGGATAGATATGCAAAAACAAAACATTAAAATACAAAATTCTCCTGACTACCACCAAATCTTAATAATGAGAAAAACACTCCAAATGGTAATAGAAAAATGAGTTGTGGTCAGTGTTTCCAAAACAAAGGCAATAATTTAACACCTGCAAGCAGGATCTTGATGAAATTTTGCTTTTAAGCATCAAAGAGAATTTTCTGGAAGCTACTGGTAAAAGTAATCAGGGATTTAAAAGCACATTGAGTATGTGTGGCTCTTAGCAGACATAAAATGGAACAGGAGCAATGGTGGGGACAGAAGCCACTGCTTGTCACCGACCCATCTGCAACAACAAGTGTCTTTGGAGACAACGATCCTGTTTCTCTCCGGACAATTTTATATGGGCCCTCTGTATATCTGCCCTCCTCAGGCAGAAGCCAGAGAGGCTCTCACCATGTCACACAGCCAGCCAACCCAAAGACACTGCCGTCACTCCGGACCTCATCTGTTGACGTACTGTGCCAAAAGCTACAGAAAGAAAAGCAGGCTTGTGTGGGTGGGTGATCAGTGCTGGGTGAGGGGGCCAGGAGTGGTGGCCTACATTGCATGCATTGAAAGAACCACTACCAGCAAGACACATAATATTGTTTAAAAATTACTTTCTGACTTTTGGAAACAAACAACCAATTAACAACAACAACAAAGCCCTTACAGTGTGGGTTTTAATATATTAGATTTTATCTGGATTATGTAGTTAAATAGAAAGAGGTAAAACTATTTTTTAATTAAAATATAAACATATCCCTGAAATAGCAACTGCCAACATGTTGGTGGAAGGCTTTCTCACTGTGAAGCTTCTGGAACAAGCCATGTGCAGATTAGTCATCTGAGGCATCAGAAAGCTTTCAAGCTAACCACAGGATCGCTGAGCAGCTAGCATGAAAATACGGTATAAATGATCGGCATAGGTGGTGCTTGTGTCCTCTGCTAGGATACTTACCCGGTTGATGAAGAGTGTGTGTCTTGTGATTCCCTTCAAGAATGGTTTCCAGGAAAATCACCAACAATGAGACATGAAAGGGTTCTCCCAGAAACAAGCTTTAGAGCAGAACTAGAACAGAAAAGAAACTAAAGTGACCCAAGAACAAGAACAAAAACCAACTCAACAGGAAAAGGGTTTTGATTAGTTATATCACCATTAACCTGGTGTCTCCAAACAACTACCCCTCTCTCTCTCTCTCTCTCTCTCTCTCTCTCTCTCTCTCTCTCTCTCTCTCTCTCTCTCTCTCTCTCCCTGGAAGCTTCCAAGACTTAAGCTCCGGAGTGCAGCATGTCTGGGACAGAGGGTAGTAACTGTCAGACTCTGCAGCACACCTCCACCAAAGGCTATGGGGGGGGGCTGGAACATGGGGCATGCCTTCTTGTGTTTGATTCCTATGGTGTTTGAACTACTCTACCGTCAAGATAAATTGCAATTAGAACAAAGGATAAAACAAAACCAAAACTAGGTTCAAAATGCCCCAATAACCTGATTATGCATTCATCCCTCTACATAGAGAGCTACATAGAGAGCCACAGTAGTTCCTTGATGGGAATATTGTCAGCAATTCCCCATTTCTTTGTTTTAACTACTTTTCATACTTTCCAGATTCTAACTTGTCATTTCAGTTTTCTAATAAAAAAGAAAATAAACAGCGTGCTAATGTAAATACAGAAGTTTAAAATTGTTCAACTTCCCAGCTGCCTGCGAGAATATTTTCTGTTTGATTTTACTGCACGTGTAGACAGCTTTTCACAGACTCGCATCTCTGGTTTAAATTATACAGAAGCTGTTTCACTTCCCTTTGTAAGTGTCTCATTTAAATTCCCAGGTGTAGGTAGGTGCAGTGTGAATTGGGAGGAGAGGACCTTTTTCATCTCCTGGTGCCCTTGCTATGATGAGAGGCTAGTTAAGCCCCGGACAGCAGGGACAGCCCCAGTCTGGCCAGAGCTATTGGCTTCCCTTTATTTTCTGGTTCTAAACCATCCCAGAGGAGCAAACATCTATTTGGGTTTGAATGTTTTGACCTTAATAGACCGTTGGTATTTATTTTTCAAAGTTTAAAATTTTTATAAGAAGCAAAAAAGTAGAAAAAAAGCAGCAAAATTTTATAGATTTTTACACCCATTTTCCTCAAGCCAGTGATTAGAAAAGTGTCATATCTTACAAAAAATTCTCAGGCATACATATTCCAATGCTTTTTTTAAAAACTGCTTTAAAAAATGTTCCCCCAAAATAAAAAAAAACTGCTTTAAAATAACTTTTTAATGCTCCAGTCATTTTTTGAGACTCTATTTGGTTTGTCAACAAATGATAATAATTGTGTAAAAATTATTATTAAACAATAATAATTGAATACAAATTATGCACAAATCAGTATACACATCATTAATATGAATACTTATTTTGACATTCCTATCAAAATCAACATCCCCTCTGTTTTAGTCTAATGTTCATCAAAGGAAAATTGATATGACATTTTCTTCTTTATAGATACATTAAGAAAAGCAAGAAGGCAAAACTAAGAGAAACGGTGCTCCCACAGAACTGCTGTGCCCTTTGGTAGCTCTCTCCAGTGCTGCAAGCAGGTGAAGTCTGTTCCTGGTACTTGGATTACGCAGTAAGAAAGGATGTGGGCACAGTTACATTGGAACGCTTTGATGAAATTTCTAATGCTGATGTTTACATTTGAAAACATAATCTGTTGGCACTTCCTGTTATTATTTCTCGGTCTGGGCTGAAGACTGCTGAAGAAAAAAAAAAAGCGTCCATGGTCTTCTGTGAAACTGAAGCAAACTGCAAAGGAAAATTTTCTTCTCTCCGTTTCCCTAGCACTTGTCTCTCAGTATATCAAAAATCCTTCCTCCCTCAATTTTTTTTCAGGCCGTATTTTCTTCTGCCCTCACAATCTGCTCTTTCCATGCCCTGCTAACTCATGCCTTACGCGCCTTTTTTTTTTTTTTAATTCAGCTGTGTGGCTGAAAATCCTCAAAGTCAGTAGGTGGTCGTGGACCTGTGCCCCAAATCCTGTAAGGCAAGTAGATGTGGAGCTGACAGGTCTCAGGACAGGAGCTTTCAGCACCAGACGCAGGAGCTTCCAGCATGCAGAACATACATCACATCTTCCGCGTGGAGCCCTCCTAGGGCAGACAGCACCTGTGAACCATAAGGTAGGCTTCCGCCTGTGCCCTGCGGGTCGGAGCCAGGTCCTCCTGCTTGGCAGCCAACTTGGCAGAATGTTTCCAAACGTAGCCTTCCATTGAACAAATCGGTTATTTTCTGTCTACACAGAGGTGGGATTGGCAGCCTGTCTTTCTAGACCTCACTGATACACCACTGTGGCCGGCAGCCAGGCCCGGTTCAGCTAAATCACAAGTCTGGCTGAGGTTTCCAACATCTGTGTATGCTCACTCTGCACTTGGTGAGCTCGGCGAGGAAGGGGTTTCTCAGTCGGGGCTGCTCGTTAGTTGACAAAGCAAATGTTTTGTTTTCTACTGTGAGCTGGGTGCCAGTTCAGAGCCGCAGATTTATATTTTGACACCCACTTACACACATCTGCATATTCTTTCCGTAAGTGATCTGAAGAATAGCTAGAAATGCAGCTTACAAACCAGGCCAGCAGAGGGGAGAGGCCAGGGTTCCAGTCTGGGAAGACAAAAGGTTATATAGTAAATTATTTGAGCAGAGTCTTTTCCAATCCAGGAAGCATTTAAAGTACTTTAAACCTTGTTAAATCCTTTCAGTATATCTATAAAAAGCATAGAAAGTTGATATCTATCTCTATCTCTATCTCTCTATCTCTCTCTCTCTCTCTCTCTCTCTCTCTCTCTCTCTCTCTCTCTCTCTCTCTCTCTCTCTCTCTCTCTCTCTCTCTCTCTCCCCAGAGAAAGTGCAAGAAAAACGAAGCAGAAATAAATGATGGAACCTCTAATAGCTTTCTCCTAAGGTGTGCCTCAAATCCTTCCTTGTATTAGGGTAAGAGATAGCTCTCTCAAATATCCTTATGTTCAGGCAGTATCCAAGATCCAGCCATCATAATCACGGTCATTGGAAGCTCCACAGAGAGTATCAGAGGGCACGGACCCAGTTTGAATTGCAGGTTCTATTAACCTTTTAGGTGACCTCAACTTCTAGATCAGGAGCCTGTGTCCCACCACAGGGAGCCTCCCTCTGTGTTCCAGCAAGTGCCTGATACTCCCTGCCCATCTTCCTACAGTACTGCCCAGATTCATCTCTCACTGCCATCAGCAGGAAGCTCCTGGGAGGTCACTGTACTTGGTCATTCTCTTTCTTTTCTATCAGCTCTCACCTCCTAATCTGGAGGTTTCCTTTGGGGACGAAGACTGTGTGTTTTATTTTTATGTTCTGCTATATACTGCATGTTTTTAAGGGGTACATCCGGGCCCAGTTTTTATTCCGAAGTAAATGGATAGGCAAATCCATAAACCCATGTGAAAATAAACCTGGCTATGAAACGGCAGGGCAACTATAATTATTAATAATGTTCTATATAGACTCAAAAGCTAGAAGAAAGAATTTTGGGTGTTTTCATCACAAAGAAATGATTAATATTTGCGGGGATGGATATGCTCTCACCAATTTGAGCAAGACACACTATGCATATGTATGGCCCAGATGGGACCCTATACATACAAACTTTACATATTCAGGTATCTGTTTAAAAGTAATTTGAATTTTAAAAAATATTCATTTACCATCACCAAGTCATTTCAGTCAAGTGACTATGACATGCCTACTTGGGGCCTACTTGATCCCTGGTTTGGTTCTGAGGACTCAATTCTGAACCTGCAGATGAGTGGTGTTTTTCTATGGGGCCCTTCATGGCAGACTTCTCATCTGTCTTAGAAAAAGCCCAACTCCTGCTTTCCCTGTTTTCTGTTTTTTTAACACACCCATGTCTTCGCCCTGCACTCCCTGCACTGAAGGCCTCGGCCACAGACACAAAAGTGTGTGTGTGACTGAGCCCATTCCAGCAAGCTCGGGACTGGAAGGGTTGCATACTTCGATCATGCTTTGTGTACCGGGCTACCTTGAGGAGTCTCCCTCCAACTGGGCTGATTTCTGAGCAGACAGCGTTATTCAGAGAGGGCTCAAACTTAATAAACTTTCCTTGATCTACAGAAAAAAATTTAACTAACACTGGGGCAAAAGCCTCGTCTCTGAATGACTATAAAACCGGCTGCTGCAAATTCTGAATTCAGAATTCTTTCCCTCTTCCCAGCCTCTGATTAATTTAGAGCTAGGGTTGAAAATATATTCAAACTTTTGCACTAAGTCAGTCATCAGGCAAGTATTTCTTTGCCTAGAAATGTAGTCTTAAAATACATTTAAATTGTATTTTCCCGGAAGGAAAACCAAAAGCTATACGCACAGAGCTGATCGGGGGGCCATAAACACTCCAGCTGGTGGGGGCTCTTTCCTGATCCCTTGTCTTCCTCCAGAATCTCCAGGACTTTGCTACAATTCCAATGGCACTTTGACAATTTATTCTTGTCTGAATGGAGACATTAAAACAAGATGTTGATTTAGAGAAAACGGTTTCCAAAGTCCTTGACATGAAGGAGAGATGTGGAGCCCCAAAAGAAAATAAAAGTTTGCTTGAGCACAACTTTGAAAGAAGTACCTGTATTTCTAATTCTAGAATGTTCTCTGTGAGCTGACCTTATGCCAGCAGAGATTTCCCAAAAGCGGACGGATATTGGTTCTAAGATGCATGGAGAAGAACTCTGTCAACAAAGTTTTCTGTTCCTTTTCTTTTAATTATTTACTGCTTATTCATTCATCCGTGGTACTGGGGAGGGGGTGTTGAACCTGGCACATGCCAGATAAGAGTCCCCCTACCCTACACTAATCCTCCAGACAGCTTCAGTTTAATTGTATCTTATCTCCCCAAAAAAGAAAGTCGCCAAGTGTCATGTTATTCCAGTTCCTATACCCTTTCTAAAAAACATCCAGGAAAATTCTAAGTGTGGGTAGAATGCCCTTTGGTCTCATAGTATTGTAGAGACATGGATCTTGTGGTCAATGCTCAGTCTTTGTTTAGCTCCTGCTATTTGAACATGAGCTGCTGTCCTCCTGAGCCTATTCTACCTCTTGAAGCCCTGGCAGTCTTGAGTGGAGAAGCTGCACCATTAAATCTTGCAGGAAAGAAGGTGGTAGAACTGAATGGTGGTGAAATGGTAAACGAAAAGTATTCAATGTCTAAGAAAATCCATGAGTTAAAGCCATGGTTAGGTCCGATTAAAAACAACAGCATTAAGGGTGGAAAGATGACTGAGCAGAAAAGCCAAGTTCACTTCCCGACACTTGTGTCCGGTGGCCCACCACCTCCTACAACTACAGTTTCAGAGGGATGCTGCTGGCCTCTAAGGACACCTGCAATCAGGTGCCCGCACCTCCACAGAGACATGCATGCATGATCATAAACGAAACAAAAAGACCTACAAGCTGTGATAGCGCTTGACAGTTAAATTGCTTTTGGCAACATATGTGGAAACACAGCACATATATAATTTGTAATGATTCTCTGTGCTTCATGATACATGCTGTTTTCACAAATGTCATATGGGGAAGTTTGCTGGCCAAACAGGCTTCAGCATCAGCCTGTAAACCATAATGCTCATTCATAATTTCCGGGCTCCAAAGACAGAGGGATGCTCTTAATAATTTTGGCTTAATGAAAATCCGATAATGAAATTTAATCTAAAAAGTGTCATAAGACTCAGTTTATTGCATAGTGTTCTTAATTGCATGTTTGTACTACTGCTTTTTCATCTCTATTTTCATTCTTTCTGTGTTTTTCTTCTCTCTTCCTGTTCTGGGGCTAGAATCTAGGGCTTTGCTTATTAGCAGATAAATGCTAGACCACGGCGCTGCATGCCCAGCGCCAAGCCTTTGTTTTTGTGTCACTCTCAACAGACCCATCCCAACATGGCACAGTGCACAGAATACTGTTCGGATAGCTGGTTTAATTTTCTCAGAGAATAGACTGCGGTCAAAGCCATCCCTGTGTCACCTCCGTGGCAGCCCTGTGAAAGAAATAGGAGCTGCACTATCACATACCCAACATTGCTGAATTGAAATTTCCTCCTAAAGCTATACGTGTCTGTGTGTGTATTACATGCAATTAGCCTGTAGCTACTCCCAGGCAGTTTTTCTTTTAAATATACTGTTAGACACCTCTCTAAATTGAAAGAGTATGTTTTCCTTTTTGTAAAGGAAAGAAAAACATTTAATGTCTTTCAAATCTCTCTAAGAATACATATTCTTATTTTTGAAAAATCAACTTCTATATTTTTATACTTATACAACTACCAAAATATGCTATAACTAAAGACACGCATATGTTAAAATATGCATGTATGTGATATGTATATATATTTAATATTTAAAGAATTTTAAGGTTCTAGGTGATTACATACTTTATGGGCAATATAAGTTTTTTAAAACTTCCACACACTATTAGGAAAATACTTCTAAAAAATTTATAGTGTTTATCCATTTGAGAAATGAATTCTAAAATAAAAATAGGAAAGAAGTAAAGTGGAATGTCTTCAACATTCATTGGATTTGCGGTTAATGTAATTTTGAAACCTCAAAATTGCAAATTTGGCTCCTAAAGCCATATTTTATTCCTGTTCCCCCCAGACCCTGTCCCTGTAGCTACTCTGCTGAAATCCACCCTGGAGAAGTAGCTGCGCTGTGCCTGAGAGGAGAGGTTGAAAAGCCAACACCTAAGAACCTTGAAAACGCAGTCTCATCTCAGTTGTGCTGTCCTCGGTGACAGCTGTCTAGCAGGCGAACGCTGGAAAGTGAAAGCGAATTGAAGATTTTGAATCATTAGTGAGTCATTTGAAAGCTAGACTACTTGGTACTTGAGGCTTTTCTTCTTCTCTCCTCTCCTTGAAATGCTCTTAACAATTAAAAGCGTTGTTTTAAAATGTTGTAGAAAGGTGGAATGACTGTTGTTTATAGAAGTCCATACCAATGCACCTCTCTTTACCCTCAAAACAAAAGGCATAATTGAGCATATACTTTAGCATTGACAGCGTTTACAAACAAGAGTTTTAAAATAAAATAAGTCCTTAGGTTTGAGGAGTGTGTGTGTATTATATATGTGTGCATGCATGTTGTTGGGGGGCAGGCTCTGAGAGGTCTCAATTCCCACTGCCCACTGGCAATAAGCCAGTGTAGAGCAGAGGCTGGGTGGAGGAGGCACATGCCCCACTGAGACATCTGGACAGGCCTCATGTGTCCTACTGCCAGACAGATGGCATCATCCAGAACCACAAGTATCAGAAAAACAGGCAGGTGGCATGTTCCTGGTGGTAACGTTTGGAGTCTCGGAGGAAATTCAAGGGCCCACCCATTCTTCTGCTTTCATTATTGTTTCCTACATTTCTACGCAAATGAAGACCCAACTTAAACAACTTTTCCTTGTTTCAAGGGGAAAGAATTAAAGCTACAGTAGATGGGAAGAATCCCACTACTGTCAGCTCCACCTGTCTGGCCCAAAGACGCCATTCCCGATGGCCCCGCTGTTCTTCATGCCACTGTTTCATTCGAAGCGGGGTACCTCCCAAGAGCAAAGTTACTAATCGCTGAGATATTTTTCTTGCAGTGACTCTAGTGTTTTATGAGTCTCTCCACCTTATGTCTCATGAATTAACTTCACCCCACCATCTGAAATAGCACAGTTCGATCAAACAAGTAAATTAATAAAGTTGAATTCACTTCCACCAAGGCCGACACCGACACCTTTCTCTATGCTGTGCTTTTATGGCTCTTCCCAGCTGACATTTATAATCCAACCATATGTGGTTATAAAGATTTATTATGAGCCTGTGGAATAAGTCCTGTGAATGTGTACAGTAAACGTCCAAGTTTGACGCTGTAAGCCTTAGAGATTTCTAACACGATGAAGCCATTTTGATCGCGAGCCAAGCAGCCCGCAGTTGGAGCGAAGCCTTGTGTTGACAAAGGGTTCAGCTCTGTGCCGTAGATGATACTAAGCCTGTGTGTGGGTTCCCTAAAAATATTTGCAGAGCTCAGGTAGGCTGTTTTCTTCTTCCTCATGCTCCTCATCTGAGAAGAGTTGAAGCCGGAGAATCTGTTCACCAAAAGTTGAAGTGGAAAATTTTAAGACCACAATTAAAGGTCTTTAAAGGCAGGACCGAGCCAACCCAGGGGTACAGTGAATGGGACATCTGTATGTCCGTCTTAGCCATGCACAACTAGTTACTGAGAAGGCCTTCTGAGCTGAAGGGGAGAGAGAAAACAGTAGGCACCAGCTAGCACCTCCTGGGTCCATAGTAGAGGACCCAGACAGGAATCTGGTCATTTCCTTCCACATATGTTCTTTATGTTAAGCTTCTTTTACCCTTAATATATGTGGGTATAGGTATGTTTTTGTTCTTTTTTTTAATGTTTATGGTATTCAAGTGGATAGTTGGCCTAGGAAAGAGAAAAGTCTTGCTCTCTCTGGGCTGTAAATTTTGTAGCTTATAAACAACAGAAAATTGTTTTTCACAAATCTGAGGATTAGAAACCCAAGCTCAAGATACAGTCAGCTTTGGTGTCTGCTGCCTCTCCCTTCCTGCTCTGCGATGCTTCATGCTGTGTTTTCACACAGTGGAATCAAGATATTAGTTTTCTCAAGGTCTTTCCTTGGGCGCCAGGGCTCCGGGCCCTTGATGGAACGAACTGTTGTCCCAAAGTCTTACTTCTGAATCTATGTCCTCAGGGGGTTTAGATTTCAACATATCGATCCAGGGAAAGAAGGGCACCTTCCAACCACAACAGTTCTGAAATAAAACAGCAGAGTAGGCTATCTCCCAACATTTTACATGCGGTTCCTCAACACCCGAGGAGTTTGTCGCATAGAAAACTTGAGTTCAAAGCCAGCCTGGTCTACAAGAGCTAGTTCCAGGACAGGCTCCAAAGCTACCGAGAAACCCTGTCTCAAAAAACAAAACAAAAAAAAATAGAAATTTTCTTTGTCCTTTCCATCCAGGGGCATGGGACCACTTGGGCATGGGATTTTTTTACAGAAGAGTTTAAGGGATTGTCAGAGGTAGCCTGGGTTACAAACTGGCCTAAGCCAGTGCAGTTTGCTTCATCCCTTGGTCTGACTCATACATTTTGGGAGGGTGAGTATCTGGACTGGGGAGAAATCTGAGCAACGCTGCCTGCTTTGGCTCTGATATTTTTTCTTTGGGTGGTGTTAATAACATGGCACTCTGTTTTAAGTCTCTTGGACATCTGAATAAATGTCTGTTTGAAATAAAGTATATAAAAATAAAAATATTGGTTAGTGGGAAGAGGAAACTTGGAGCCAAGAGAAGCGCAAAATCTGTATTCTCCTTATGTGTCCAGAAGTGATGTCATTCACACCATGGCCAGCCACCTATTGTTCATGACTGAGAATCATGATGATGGAGACATGCCTCATTGTACATTCTAAACCTTTGCAACTCTTATCTGTTACACAAGACCATCAGCACTTAGAAGCCTATCTCATTTACATCAAATAATTTATGTCATTGATTCATATTTACCAAGGCTTAGCTTAATCAAGACAGGTAAGCTTTGATGAATAGGGAACACAGGGTTTGAGAGGGCAGGTGGTTAATGAACCAGAGATACATGGGAGGGGCAGTGGAGGAAGTCCAGACTTAAGAATCAGGACTGATCTAGTTATACGATGGTATATAAAGGCACACAGGCAAAAGGAGTAGAGAGGGTCAGGTGAAGAAGAGCTAGTCTGGGAACAGATGAGAGACTAGGCTGGGAGGAAGGAGAAGCTGAGGTTAAGTGAGGGCATGTATCAGCATCTATCACTGCTTTAGTACCGCTTGGGCAGTGTCTGCGTTTGCTGGACAGTGCATACTCCTTCACACAGCGGTCCAGTTCTGGCATATTTACCATAGAAATTGTCCAAATGTTCATTGAAGGACTATACCAGAATGCTTGTAGTCATACCAGATCTGCAATTGTTTGATTGTTCACAGATTTGGTGGTTTAATCCATGCAAATTTACTTTACTTTCTTTTACTTTCTTGGTTTCTTTTAAGACCCGTCTTCTAGGCTTGTAGATGGCTGTTTCTTCTTTAACATCACATGACCCCCCCCTCTCTTTCTCTCTCTCTCTCTCTCTCTCTCTCTCTCTGTGTGTGTGTGTGTGTGTGTGTGTGTGTGTGTGTATGCCTGTGTCTCTGTGTGTTTGTCCCCTTTTCTTATAAAGATTCTAGGATTGTAGTTAGGGCCCATCTAAATAACTTCATTTTATTTTATTAACCTCTTTTTTTAAAAAAACGTATCTCCAAATACAGATGCATTGTGTGTATAGGCAGCTAGCATTTCAATATGGAGAATAAAGATGTACTTTTGTAAAACAGAGTACTAGGTTGACAATGGCTGGATTGCAATAACAGGAAACAGTATGAGCGAATCTCACAAGCAGTGCATTGACTGATGTCAGACCTAAGACAACTCTGTGCCCATGGAGGTCAAGAAGAACAGAAGTGCTCTACCATGAGGTAAGTGAGAACCAGAACAGTGGTTCTTCTGGAGGGGGCTCAGTTCTCTGACTTCCTTGTGATGGTACAAGGTGTTCCTCACGCAGGTGTAATCACTTTGTGCAGAAATACCAACCCCTGTATTTCACAAGGCAGTGCATGTTTTCAGTGTGAATGTTACTAAATTTTATGATCCCAGAATGAGAATTATGCTGATTGGGTTTTAAGTGGTAGTTCAAGCTATCAACAAAAGATGGAAAATTAACTGGTGCGCAGTAGATATGTATTGGTGGCTTTGTATGTCAAATAAAGGAGCTGCCAGAGGCTCTAAGAGGGAAGCAAAGTAGGAAGACTAAGAAAGCAGATGTGTATTAATGCACTGCTGAAAAGTACAGCTGAACTAATTAAAATTAAGGGTAAAATTAGTGTGGTTTTCTGGTTTTGTTTCTGCTTCCTGGCGGTGCTGGGGATTGAATCCAGAGCCTGTATGCACTGGACAAATGTGACACTAAGCTGCACACCTAACCCTATAAAGGGGCATTTCCAGGAGCTATAGTGGTAAATAAAAGAAAATAAGCAAACAAGCAACACCGCAGTAACCGAGGGCTGTGAGGACGAAACAATGAGCAGGAACACATTTCTTCACAGAAAAGAAGCAGTGCACCTCTGCTCAAATCCATCAAACATTCCGGAACGGAGTAAGCCAACTGGTAAACCTTGGGAAGCTTGAAGTCAGCCCTGATGAGAATGCTTACATCAGGGGAAGTGACAAAGCTTAGCTAGGAAGCCACATACTGAGGTAAGAAGTGTGTGTCTGTCTGATAAACATCTGTCCTAGCAAGTATGAAACTCACTATCTGGAAAATAATCATTTGGAGAGATAAAAAATGGCTGCATCAAATGTGGTAATATTTTACTAGCTATGGTGTTTTGTATATGTCATCAAAACATTACATGTATTTTTATTTATAAAAAAATAGAAGTATGAATTGTCCTACACTGAATATGTATTTAAGATTTGAATAAAATATATGCCAGATGTTAAAAATGGGGGGAATCTTGGTTAACTTTACTCTTATGAATGCTCACCTGTGTCCCCACGCTCTTACCTCTCTACTGTGGTGGCAGCCACTCATCAGGTAATGCAAAGTGGGGAAAGTGCACAAATTTATGCCATCCCCTTACCTTTCTCCCTGGCTACTGTACACCCAATGTTCTGCCCCATCTTTCTGCTTGTGAGCTTTGCCCAGGTCTCTTTCTGATTCCTTTTAACCAAGACGCCCAGCATATCCCTCCCCTGCAGGCTTCAGAGTTTCTGAGTCTAAGGGCAGAGAGCTGTCCCCTGCTGTGCTCCTGAAGTTTACACACTGAGTGTGTGAGCTTGTCTGAGAAACTCCCGCCCACATGGGGTCTGTTCCCAGGGAGTCTATTCTGAACCTGAAGTATATTAGTTGTGTGAGACACATTAGAAAAATAAATGATTCTGGGTGCCATAGCCTTGGAATTTCCTTTATGATATTTGTTTATGAAAGGCAAAAAGTAGCAGAAAGCAGAGTTGGTAGAAACACAGGGCCTGGATTTTATTTTCATCTGCCCTTTACTCTGGGAGCTGCACCATTTAGAGGGCATGGTTTACCTTCTTCGAGCCTCAGGCTCTCTGTTTGGAGCTGTGGGGAGCCATACCTTCCCTGCAGACCAACAATGGGCTGGAGGTCAGGCCTGGAAGATGTGTCCCACAGAGCTCTGTGTAGATCAGTCTCCATCCATGGTTTCTGCAGTTAGCACAGGGAGCCAGGAAGTAGACAGTACAAAAAGAGCTTGCACTCTCAAAGTCCAAAAAATGTTTTTTAAATAGATATTTATTGAGCTCTACATTTTTCTCTGCTCCCCTCCCCATTCAACCCTCCCCTAAGGTCCCCCGTTCTCCCAATTTACTCAGGAGATCTTGTCTTTTTCTAATTTCTACTTTCCATGTAGATTAGATCTATGTAAGTCTCTCTTAGTGTCCTCATTGTAGTTTAAGTTCCCTGAGATTGTGGTTTGTAGGCTGGTTTTCTTTGCACATTTAACAACATCCCAGTCCATCCATTCCCTCATTGAACACACGAGAAACTGTCAGTTCTGACCTAGGCAGGGGTGTTCAAGAGAACGAAGTAAATTTTTTTCTTCTCTTCATTTTAGTGTGTGTGTGTGTGTGTGTGTGTGTGTGTGTGTGTGTGTGTGTGAAAGAGAGGCAGACCGACAACAGACACAGACAGACAGAGAGAAAGCCGTGGATGGGTGTGGATGTGCGACCGTATGTGTTTGTGTAGAGGTCAGAGGACAACTTAGAATCTGCTCTTTGCTTCCACCCTTGTGTTGGTGTAGAGATGGATCTGGAGAGTTTTATTCCACTGAACCATCTCACCTGCTCAAAGGAAAAGGAATTAGTTTTTTTTTTCTGGAGGGCAACAATGTTTATTTGTTTGGTTCATTTGTCCGAACCAAGTTAAAGGTTGGCCTAGAAGCCCATGTTTGTAATCCCAGCTGGAGGGAACTGAGGCAGGAGGACTGCTACCAGTTTGAGTTTAGCCTGGGGTACAATGAGACCCTGTCTCAAAATTTCAAATAAAACCAAACTATACAACTAGTACATACCCATTGTCTCTTGTGCCAAGTGTTCCTGGTTTACTCTGCAGAGATGTCTTAAAATGAACAGGACTAGCAAGCATAAACAAATTTTGGTCAGGTAGACTGTTTTCTAAATGTCACAGGCCAAGGAAAAATTGCTCAATTCCTAAATGTTTCTGAGGTGAACCAGTTTGATCCAAGTCAGTATAAAATGACACCTCAACTTTTCTACCTATTTTAAATTAGAATTTTAATTGTAAAGCTGAGGTGAAGTGTAGGTGGGCATTTGAATTTAAAAGCCTAAGAGAAAAAAACACTAAAGAATTGAAAGATAAACATTTGACTTTTCAAAGGAAAAGAAGTCTTCATTCTATTTTACAGCCAACCATAACTGGAAGATGAATGACGCTTTTTGTTAGTGTCATGCTTTACAAATTACATAAAACCCAGGTTTTGCATGAGAGGCTCTGGTGAAGCAACCATTGTCAACATCTGTGCCCAATCCTGCGGCACACTGTGTCCTCGACTTTCACTGGCTTCCTCCAGAACCCAGCCCGGGTGCCCAGAGTGCCCAGAGGTCTCTATGCAATTTGACTCTGAACTACTACGTTGCCACCGCCCTAGAAAGTGACACTTCTTGCTCCCCACACTTCCCAGCCAGACCACCCCCAGCATGGGCTGAACGCTGCTGAACAAGGTGGAGAACTCGGCAGTTCCCAGAGTTCTTCGTTTCCTTCTAACCTCCATAACTTAAAAAAAAATAAATTCAAATGTTTTTTAAATTTTTATTTAATGTGCATGGGTATTTTGCCTGTAGGTATGCCTGCTCACTGCATGCTTGCCTGGTGTCGGGGAAGGTCAGAGGAGAGTGTCAGGTCCTCTGGAAACGACCCACTCCCGTAACTTTTGTCTATATCTCACAAATTATTGTTGCAAGTCTATTTCTAATTAAATAGAACTTCATTAGGATCCTAAGTGATAATTAAATTTTTCCTAAGATAGATAAAAACCAATGAAAGAAAAGATAAATGTTTACTTAGGTTAAGTCTGTTAAAAAGTTGTTATACTTCATCAATCATGGTTGTGCTGCCACGTGTTTGACATACATACAGTGCTTGCACACATTGGTTTTATTGTATATTAATCTGAATCTGAAACGGAAAGCTGTCAAATCCTCCTCACATGCTAAGAAAAATCAGAATTAGACTTTTTTTTTCTCCCTAGAAGTTGTTGCATGGACCCACGAAAGCTACCCATCCTTTATCACATAAGACTCAGAAAGACGACTAACATGGAAACTACAGATCAGTTTCTGTGTGAGCTGAAGAGTGTTTGTGACTGCTTGGTATAGGTGTAGGGGCCAGCATAGCTGCTCTAGGATCACATGGCCCTAGGGCCTTCAGGGACTGCCACCCAGCTAAGGAAGCTCCTGGAGCAACCTATGTGCCTAGGCAGGTTTTCTGTAGCTTTCCCTATGGTCATGTTAATGTTTCTTTGCAGGAACTTCTTTCTGAGGTCTTGGTTTCAAAATGATGAGAAACAAGTAATTTGATCTCATTCAACAGAATAAGTCACTTCCTGCACTCAGTGTTAAACAAGGAGTTGTTTTCTTTTACTTCTAAAGCTAGAATGACATAGCTGATGAGTGCATGAGTCAAAAAAAAACAAAACAAAACAAAAGGCGATTAGATGAAGATAATGCAAAGAAGAATGGAGGGCTGGTGCCAGGAAGTACCTGGCCATGCTGTACTACGTTCACTCTCTGTTTGATCCACCAACTGAAGATGCTTTCTCTTCACCATTACCTTTCCCATATACCTAGGAAACATCTGAGTCACTGTGCATGCAGGATATTCACAAGGACCTGGTAGCAAACACAGTTTCTCACGGGCCCTGACTTCTAATGGCTACAGGTGGAAGACTACAGGCAGGTGGAGTCTCTTGTTGGCAACTTCCTTCTTGATCATGAGGGCAGTCAGAAGCAATGACAGACAGGAAGGCATGGATGATATTTCTTTCAAGTGGGGCCTCTGCTCCTCCCACAGTTCCACAGAGAGACTGAGCACCTATGACCCCCAGTGCTTTGTGGCAGGCGTCTTTCACTTTCCTGGCTGTCTCTCGGGATGTCTTTCCAGGACAAAGAATTTGGAACATCATGTCCCATCTTAATTGCTTAAACTTGAATACGAGCTTTGAGGTAGGTCTTGAGGAGCACGTCCAGGTATAGTTGTGTATGAGATGCACACATGCTCAGGCACATGTATACACTCATGCATATTTTCGTGCATGTACATACACACACACACACACACACACACACACACACACCCTTCTTTCTTGAATACAATCTTCCTGCTTGTCCATTTCCACGGGCCCCAGAATTTGCCTCAGAAAGAGTCTTCAGTGCTACAATCCATCCCTCAAAACACATGTGTCTGGGGCTGGGTTTCTCTTCTTCCTTCTTTGAAGGCACAGTGCCACCAAGGACTACAGAAATAAGTTTTTGCAGTTAGAAAGTCTAAATGTTGGTGTCTGTTGGAGTAATGTATAAATGGCTCTGGTTTTCCTTCTGGAATATCTGACCTTTTGCTTCCAATGCAACGATAACTAGCTTGGACTGAAAAAACACTTGCATCTTCCAGACTGTGTCCCACTGCAACTAGGGAGCATCCCTTCCTGCAGACTGTCAGAAGATGGGTGCTGAGACAAGAGACTGGGAGAGGGGAGGGGACAAAGGATTGCACACAATGCTGCAGGAGTCTCCTCTAGGGGAAGGTTCACAGGAGAGAAGAATAGCAGGAGTGAGGACACACCCTGGACTGGCTCTCCTTTGAACCCCGGTATAAGAGATTAAATTCTTAACCAGAAACATGGTTAAAAGTGTTGGTTTATACCATGATGCTGCGCTTGCCTTGTGGCATGAACCAGATCAGGATTCAAAAGAGCTGTTACCCATGGCGCTCACCAGTACCTTTCCGCTGCCCCCACTCACACACCAATGTGCTAGAAGCCTGCCAAAGTATTTCTAAGTATCAGGCAAAGGGGAAGGACAGATGTTCCCAAGATATACCCAAAGCATCTTTACTGTCCACTCCCTTTCCAATCCACCTTCAAGACCATGTGGAATGCATCCTCTCCAGTGTCCATCAGAAGCGGGTACCGTGACCAGGATGTGCCATGGGGTGTGCAAAGCTGAAAAAGACAACCCTGGTTTCTGGAGGAGTCAGAGTCGCTTGATAGTTGAAATGTGACAAACATGCAGTGGCTGCCACTACTCAAAATCAAGTCTCATGATGTCAAGCGTAGTGTCGTTTCCTCTCTCCACCTCACTCACAGGGAGCTCCTTTTCCCTTCCTCCTTGCCTGGATCCCCTTTCCTTTCTCAATCTCTCTCTACCCCACATCCCAGTTTCAGAGAGTACCTGTCCATGGTGACACAGCCTTCTGTTATTCAGAAAGATGCACCATGGTGAGTACCGTCCACCCTCTGACCCCCAACAGAAGACCACACACACTGCTGTTCTAGACCATTCACTGCTTAATACCCATTGTGTTCCAGGCACTCAACTGGCTGACCAGGTCTTCAGGGAAAACAGCTGTGAGGGATGTGGTCCTGACACACAGACCCCACAGCAGAGATGGGTATTAAAAGATGGCATTGGCAAGTGCTTAACAATGTTGTGAGAAGGGACCCAAAGGGGAAAAAAATCCAGAAACTGATTTGCTTTGGGAGACCTGGAAAGCTACCAAGAGGAAGGAAGATGGAACAAAGCAGCATTAGTTTGATTGGGAAAAGATATGCCAATCAAAGAGAGGGTTGCATACTCTCAACCAGTAATCATCAATTGGGGGCCATTCCCACCAGGAAAAGAAGAGTCTAGGAGCATGTTCCTTCCCAGGTTTGCCTGAGACATATTTCAGTAGCATGACTAGGGCAGACTTTGACGTCCCTATTTTTCAGCCTCGCTGTAGACAGGAAATGAGTCTAACCCAGTACCAGAACAGGATAAGAACAGGACTGGTCAACAGTCAGGGAAATACCAGGAGGTGAGAGATGCCAGAATCCAGAATGAGAGCAAGGAGGAGATGGGGAGATGGGGCTATCAGAACTAAGTCTGAGACCCAGGCATGATTCATGTCCTGTTTGTAGATTTATTTAGAATCATATGTCATGAAAACTGAGTGAGTTCTCGGACGATGTTCGTGGGATGCCTTGATAAATAACCCAGCTCAAGATGGTCAGCACTACTGGCCTTGCAGCCTGGGAAAAGGGCTTGACTCTAATTACCTCCAAAGTGGAAAGAAAAAAGAACTCTCACATCCTGACTCTAAAATTCTCTCTTCACCCTGTGAGTCAGTACATAAACTTTAATTCAGACATTGGCAGGACTGTCAGCAGCTCATACGTCATGAGAGGAGAGTCTCTGTGGTTCTGTGTGCCCAGGAGCAGGCTGTGGCTGCTGTCGTCCATAAAGGTCAGGGTTTCCTTTAGTTGTAGAAACCCCAGAGATAAGGTCCTGTTCCAGGCTTGGGAAAAAACCCAAGACACATGACTCAGCCTTGGTTTCTATTTAGGGGTTGAGCAGTCTAGGTCAAATTCTTTATTCTTTTTCTTGCTTTTAGCATCACACAGATTTTTTCACATACTTAGTGAACAGTGTAGAACCAGACTATTTGATGCCCTAGAAGAATCCTGCTGAATAGCATCCCTGCTGACTACCCAGGGTTCAATGGATCAGGCTGGGAGAACCCCACAGAACATTAGCCTTAAATATTGTGAACTCAGCAGCTAATGGCAATAACATTATAAACTTGTCTTCTTCTGCTCTTTAGTCCGTAGTCCGGTTCTCCATGAGACTCATGTCTGGATGAATAGATTGGAATAAAATGGAGGGCTTGGGGTAAAATAGGGGACTTGAACAGCATGAGGTGAAGTGGAGGGGTTTGAGCTGAAGGCAACAGAGACTGACAAGAGATGGCACTAAGTTTGACCGATATTCCTGTGAAGAATACAAACCCTTTCCCATGAGACTCAAGCCTCCCTCTCTCCTCTCTTTTTCTATTTTAAGTGTGATGCTACCAGGTAGAGGAATTCAAGTGACGCATGTGCTGTCTGGTAAAGCAACACTCAGGCCACACTGTTAATGACCTGAATTCATGTCACCAAATATGACACCTTCAAATGCAAAACACCTGCCAGGCCCAGTAGTAGCTGACAGGGAAAAGTATGAACTTCAGGCTGGGTGCACTAAGGCACTGGATCTTATGGGTAGGGTAGAAAATGTCTCCCACAAATTCAGGTACTAAATGCTTGGTCTCAGGATGGCAGTGCTCTTTGAGGTTGAGGAACTTTGGCTGAAGGCTGTAGGTCACTAGGGGCAGGGACTTTGAAGGTTATAGCTGATTCTCATCCCAGTCCCTGCACCATGCTTCCTGTCTGCTCTCTGCCATATTTTCCCACCACCATGAGGTAGTATGTTACCTTGAGCCCAGAATCAATGGAACCAAGCACTGTGGATAGAAACTTCTGGAACTGTAAATAAATCTTTCCTTCCTTAAGTTATTTATGTCAGGTGTTTGTCATAATGACAGAAACCTAATGTACTAGCTGAAGAAAACCGCAAAAAAAAACCCTAAAATATTCTTGAATGTGAAATGGGATTGCTAATGTAAAATGATACTGAGGAAAAACATAATCATTTTTAAGTTTTGAAAGACCTCATCATATCTGAAATGGCTTTGGTTTTGTGTTATATAGTTTATGAACCTGAAAATGAAGTTACAGGACATAAAATTAAAAGAAAAATCTCAGTATCATATAACCAGGAAGCTTGGAAATGTGAAGGGATTTTTCATGTGTTTCATTTAAGGCTACAAGCAGCAGATTATGGCAAGGAAGTCGGAGTTCGTATTTGTTTCTCTCACCTTGGCCAAGCGTAACATCCCTCCTGCAGTCAGTATCCATGATGTGGGGTTCCTGCTGCTCCCTCCACTAATTTGAGACTGAGGGAGAGTCTCTGATTCCTTCATAGCCTCTCTCCCCATCCCTGGCTTCCTCCCACCCCCACTCTCCAAGGCTGTGATCTTCTGCATGCTTCTTGTCATAATATGTTCTATCTCCACAGTCCCATAGACTAAAATGCCTACAACGATGAGTGGCAAGACACCTTCCCTCTTTTCCAGTGGATTGTCTTAAGCATCTTTCTTCTGACAGGAAGTTGACAAAAATACCGGCACAGGTATCTGACAATAAAGAGAGTGGGTGACAGTCCTCTCCTCCTGAATCCCCGGACTCAAGTCAACATGCACTTTGATCCCTGCTACTGCACCTTCGGGAGAGATAGGGAGATGGGAATGCTTCCTTGACCAGGGCAAGTGTAGAAAACACCCAAGGAATGAACACAGAGATGCCTCACATTCACCTTGCAGATCAGGATTAAGCTGAGATTATTAAGTGGACACTCACACTTCCTTGACAGTGTTGGTAGAGCCCTGTCTTTTTCCCTTGGAAGCAGATATCTAATGAGGACAAGAGCAGATGACCCAAAAAAGCCCCCGCAAAGGCCATGGTACCCTGTAAATCCCCAGACTGTTTTGTGGAAAAAGCCCAGGCAGGTCATGAGTTAGCCACAAATCGCTTCCTCTCTGTCTTCATGAAAGGGTCAGTTCAAGACTTGATGTAAAGATTATTTGGTGGAACCAACTGAAGATACGCTTATTTTATGTAATTCGGTACTTTTTGCCATATGGTTTATTTAATGTTCTTTCAAGTGGAATAAAAACAACAAATGATATTTCAAAAGATGATTTCCATGTTTTAAAGTTGTATGATGGTTATGATGGTTAGAAGGGTTTTTTTTTTTTTATTTTCAGTTGAGAAAGTAAGCAAGAATCTAATCACATAAGAACTTCTTTTCAACACAACCACAGAGGGCTGGACAGCACAGCACTGTGTGCCTGCCATTCATGAGATTTCTTTTGTGTGTGTGTGTGTGTGTGTGTGTGTGTGTGTGTGTGTGTGTGATGCACGAGAGTGCCCTCAGAGAGGTTCTGGGAACTTAATTGGTCCTCTGGAAGAACAACGAGCCCTCTTAACTACCATGCCTTCTCTCAAGCTCCTTAACCAGCTCCCATCATCTGCTGAGATTCTTGTAATGCTTTCTTTGTAAACTCGGCAGTCAGCTGTGCATGCACACCTCGGCATACCTAGCATCTCTGAGGGATGCTGCTCCCTAATGGCTCTTCTTTGATCTTCTCTGAGACCAAAGGTGCTTTGATGAAAGAAATCATCCTTCCCACTAATTTGAATCTTCTCCCCTAAAAACTCAAATAGTTTGGGCGTATTTAGCATCTCTGAGCCCTCCAGAGCTTTAACTTTTGGGGAGTCTGTGTACAGTGCTGTGGACAGCCTCGGGTAAATTATCTGGTTCCATATCCAACACACTACATGACTGGAAGATGATATGTTTCCAGATAGACTAATGCACTGAACCATTAATGTACTGTTGTTGGGGTTTTTTTTGTTTTGTTTGTTGCTTTTTACTCTTTACTCTTTTGGGGGCCCACCACTCAGGTACCAAATAAACCACATGGAGTCTTATTCTTTCTTATGAATGAATGCCCAGTCTTAACTTGGCTTGCTTCTTGCCAGCTTTTCTTAAATTATCCCATCTACCTTTGAACTTTCTGTCTTTCTGTACACCTTTTCTTACTTCTTACTCACTCCATGCCTTGCTGTGTAGCTTAGTGGCTGGCCCCTCAAGTCCTCTTCTTCTCCAGATTTCTCCTCCTATTTATCCTCTCTGCCTGCCAGCCGCACCTATCCTTTCTCCTGCCTTGCTATTGGCTGTTCAGCTCTTTATGAGACCAGTCAGGCGTCTTAGATAGTCAAAGTGACACAGCTTCCCAGAGCTAAACAAATATAACATAAAAGAATGCAACAGATCTTTGCACCATTAAACAAATGTAACACATCTTTAACTTATAGTTATTTAACTAATAATTTATTTCCTGTGGGTCTGAAGTCTTGTTCCTTGACATGGCTAGCTCTTATCAAACAAATCATGCTCTTGCAGGACTTAACTCCATCTTCAGATATTCATTCAATGCTTCCTTTGCTTCCCGCACCAGGTTGCCATTTTGTTCTGATAGGTGTCCTTTACATTAACTGCAATTCCCTTTTAAGTATGCGTAAGACAGGATCTCATATACGTAGTTAGAGAAGTTGTGTTTAACTTTGATTCCATGATGTTGCTAGTTCTTAAGTTGCTAGGAAGTTCTTGCCTCCTTTGTAACATATGGGTCACACAGAAAATGCTAGGTAGGTCAGTGCATAGTAGCTGGATCTCAATTCCACATTAAATTAGGCACAGAACCTGCAGTTCCCTGGAACAAGTGTTAAGTGTTTTAAATTTTTACAAGAGAAAAGTGACCATTGAGAAAAGTCTATTAATTTGATTTTATGTGGCCTAGTTAAAAAAAAATGTTCACCCTCTGAAACTAAATGCCTCATGTTCTGTGTCCTCAGGCGGTAGAATCTGAGAGACTAATCCTCAGTAGGCCATGGTTTGTGTTCCTACCTGGAGAAAAGCCATGGGGTGAGGAGAGACCGGAGAGACCCACACACAATACAATAAGTTCCCTCTCGCAGCTTGGCTCAGGTCTGCTTGGCTCTACTGCGAATTTTTTGCCCAAGCAAAAAAGAAAGACTTTATCATGTCTTTTTTTTTTTTTTGAGATGAGGATCTCAAACTATAGCTCAGGCTAGCTTGGACTCAACTTGAACTTGAGGTAATCCTCCTGCCTCAGCCTTCTAAGCACTGGGTTAAAGATGCCAGCCATTATCATAGCTGGCTTCCAAGTTTCTTAAACATGTACACACTCACATAAGCCAAGCAATCCTAAGGGAACTGCTTGTTAATGCTCTCCGGAAAATCTTCACTTACAAAAACCATTTGCATCTCTCATTATTTAGAGACTTTTCTGAGTGTACAGCCTACAGGCCAGCCATTTTCTTCTTCCCTCCTTCTTATGTTAATTAATCCACAGCAGCAGGCGGGTTTCTAGAACACAATCATTCCAGGATGTGCAGGAAATAACTATAGATCCATTCAAAACTTCAGAATTCTACAGTGGTTCTACGGAGTTTAGCACGAGTTCTAATTGGTATTAATAATAAAAACCCAGAGTCAGATAGAGGGGTTAAGGCTGAAGATCAGAGAAGCAGAGCAACCAGATACTACAGAGTTCTTTTACCTCTGCTAATTCTTAGACCGAAAGGGCGATCCTGTCCTCAGACTGACTTCCACTTCTGACTGCAGGGGTGATACTCAGACTGCATTGTCTCCACCAAACCTCAGAAAGTGCTCAGTTCCTATCTCCCCCTGCCTTGTGCTGGGATGAAAGGTATGTGATCCCAAATGCCGGGATCACCTTTGTGTGAGCTTTCGTTCTTTTTTAGACAGATTCAATCTTGTGTAGCCCAAGGTGGCCTTGAACTAATAGAGATCCCTCTGCCTCTGTCTCCTGAGTCCTAGAATTAAAGGTGTATACCACCACTCCCTGGCCTCTAGTGCCTTAGCTCTGCACTCTGTCCTTCAGGCAAGCTTTATTTGTTAAAATGCAAACAAAATATCACTACAGTGGCATTACTATATTGCCAGGAAGTCAACACTTTCATGAGCGATTCTCCTGCAGGCCATGTTGATGGCACCATCTCTGCTCTCAAGAGTATATCAATACATTCAGATCCTGCTTCATCTGCTCAGTGCCCTATTGATAGGCTACCACACAATGACTGATTGTTTTTGTCTCAAAGATCATATATAAATGACCACACATAAGCCTTTATGCGTTGTTCTCTTGGAACAACTTCTGAATGTGAAGTGGCTGATTATAGATCATTGACAGACCTTCCTTGCCTCTTCACCCACTGTTCTTTGTGTAGAACTAATGTGGACTACCCCTCTCCTACCCAGCAGGCGCCATAGGATACCCTGAAGATTCTGACACTAACTTGCCAGGGCTGCTGAGATGAGTGTTCAGAACTGAACAATGGTTGGATGTAAGATGACTGTGTCATTTCCATAAAGATGTGATAACTTGTGTGTGTGGTACAAGGGATCTCACCGAGGACCACAAGCATGGTGCCTACTAGGCAAGGATTCTGCTAACTAGTTTCAGACACCATTAAGGTGATAGATGTGCTAATTGCCCTGATTTGATCATAATGTAATGTATATGTATATCAAAACATCACACCAGGCCTCATACATCTGTGCAATTACTCTGTATGTCAGACTTTTAAAGATTAGAAGAAAGCAAGTCTAGCAATGTACCAGCTCTGCAATGTACCAGCTCTGCACCGTTACCCCTGACTCTGCCACACCCAGAGGTGGTCCCAAGTGGATCACTTCCCATACCATTTCTCTCCATGTATGAATCCCCCAAAGAGAGGTTTCCGAGGGTTTTCACAGCAGGAAAAGCAAACTGCGCACAGGTGCCTCGTGGAACTGGCTCACATGCCAGCCTGCCAAGTCCCAGCCCCTTCCACTTCTTTCATCCATTCCTTCATCCACCTGTGGTGACATCTGTCTTAGGCCCTGGGGCCACAGTACTAGGTCAGAATCAGTTCCTGGACATGGGTTCCTTATTCTTCTTTCCTAGAGAGAAAACTGAGAAGACAATTAGGATGTCAAGCAGATACAAATGTAAGGGAGACACAGCACCCTTTAGAGAAGCAGGGATGGAGTGGAGACTGTCCAGAGGGTCCAGGAAGCCATCAGAAAGATGACACTTTATTATCTAAAGAGAAATGTTTTTAACCACAAATATAATAGACAGAAAATTGAAGCCCAATAGAAGCATGGAACAAACCAAAGAACCCTGTGGTGTTCTGGACTGTAAACATTCATATCAAAGCCAGACATGTTGATTGACAGTCACAATCCCAGCACTGGGTAGGTGGACATACAAAAATCTGGGGGCTCAGGGAAAGCCTCTACCACACTGTGAGGTTCAGGCCATCCCCAGGCTATGCCCCCAAAAAGACAAAAACAAAAATCAATCAATCAGTCAATAAAAGTTCCAGCTGAAGAGACATATACATCATGGGATCATAGTCCCCATGCATGCTTTCTTTTGATTTGGTTTTCCAGGTAAACAAAAAATGGACGCCTCAGGTCTATATCCTCACCGCCTCTTTTAAAAGGCATTTAAAGGCTGCAGCTGTCTACATTGCAGAGAGTACATACGGTGTTTTAAAAGTTATACTGATTGCATTATGGGTTTTAGCCTATACTTCCCTCTTTCTCCCTTTCACATCCTTTAGCTTGCACTGACTTTATTCCTTTCTCTATTAATGAAAACCTTGCATTGTAATAGATAGGATTTCTGAATATACTGTCAAAACATCAAATCTAGAATATAGCTCAGAGAAGCTTGAGTTCCCTCTGGTCCTACTAATGTCATAGGAAGGAACACTGAAAGGAAAGATACAGTTTCGGGCAGAATGTTCTAGATTTCAAAACGCTGCACCAGGCCCTTCTCGGCGGCTTGACTACTGCTGACCTCTATTGGCCACACGAGGCATTGCACCAAAAAGCCCCTTTGAAGGTTGGGAACTGGTTATTTGTGGTTGGTTCATCCAATCGCGCCTGGGAATTCCTAAGGCCTTTGAAAAGGTGCTAAATTGTCTCTTGATTAGAGAGTGGCATGGCGTAGATCCAGTGCGTTACGCTTCAGATGGAACTGCTTAGTCCTTGGCAGGAGCCAATGCTGATTATTTTTGCAGATGCGTGATATTGAGTATAGAGTACAGATACCCATTGGAAGGGCCCCATGAACTCATCCACTAGTCAGATCAGAGCTTGCATTAATTCAACGGCTTGAGACCTCCTATTGCTTTCCAGGCAAGCATCAGCAGTTACGCTCCAGAAAATCTTGGACAATCCAATGACAAATTGATATTGGCAGTCAGAAATCCTTCAAGTTCAAAAGGTCGAGGAGCCCTCCTTCCCACCAGACAGGGTCTATCTACCTTATCAAACACAAGAAATCAAACACAAAAGGCTCCCATGGTTGCTCAAATGAACACCAAGCCTGGAGAAAATGAGGCAGCTGTTTTAGTAAGGGTAAAACAGAGTGCTTAGAAACAGCCTTAGTTGCCGCACAGTGGTGGTGCACACTTTTAATCTCAGCACTCAGGAGACAGAGGCAGGCAGATCTCTGTGAGTTCGAGGCCAGCCTGGTCTACAAAAGCTAGTTTCAGGACAGACTCCAAAGGTACAGAGAAAACCTGTCTCGAAAAAAAAAACAAAAAGAAAGAAGGAGGAAGAGGAGGAGGAGGAGGAGAAAGAAAGAAAGAAAGAAAGAAAGAAAGAAAGAAAGAAAGAAAGAAAGAAAGGAGAAAGGAAAGAAGGAAGGAAAGAAAAGAAACAGCTTTAGCTTCTTTCCATATAGTGTGTGTGTGTGTGTGTGGTGTGTAAAGGGTGAACGGGGAAGTGAGAGAAGTGAGACCTGGTCCCTCTGTAAGCTTCAGCAGGATAACAGCCAGTGCTGTCCAGCTAAGACAGTTAATAGGGTATTGTGTCTGTAGTCCCCACGTATATGTGTGCTTGTACATTTGTGTGCAGGTGCCAGTATCAGGAATCTTCCTCAGTCACACTTCTTCCTTATCTTTTAGACAAGGGCTCACAATCAGACCAAGAGCTCACTAACACCATCTTACAGCCAGCTTGCTCTGGAGATCTTTTGTCCCTGCTGGAAATACAGGCAGATGGTCATAGCCACCCAAAGTGTACATGGGTTATGAGGAGTCCAAATTCCTGGTGATCTACCCTTTGTTACTCATACTTGTATGGCAAACTCTCATCTGCTGTGCTATCTCTCCAGGCTCCCAAAGAAAGAACTTCAGGTGTTATCACTCCATCTGCTACATCATTAAAGTAATGGTTATGCTAATTAGTCTAATTTGACCAATCATACTGTATATAGTATGGAAATATTGCATCATATCTTATGAGTGCAAACTATTGCTATTTTCCCATTAGAAATCAAGCTATGAAAATGCTGAAGCATTGATACAATGCACAGATGATCAGAGCGATGCTGGTGATGCTCTGGATTGTGACTGGTACGAAGTGAGGTCTGAGGATGCTGGCCATGAGCAAGATGAGCAAAGTTTGGCACTGCATGGAACTCCCTGGCAGGGAAGCGAGGGAAACAAAGGAGAGAAGCAGAAACCAGACCTAGCTTACTGGAAAGTGTACAGCCAAGAGAAACGGCTTCAGTGGGGAAAGGGGCAGACAGTGATACATTTTAATAAAATTCATTTTCATAAAATGTGATGACATTTTAGTGAAGTGAGAACTTGCTTTTCTCTTCCAAAACTTCTGGGTAAGACCACCTAAATGAGTTTTCTAGGGGTTTTGTAGGTTTCAAACGTCATTAGCAGAGAAAAAGGCAGGGGGTAGGTTTCACTATTCCAGCAGGACATGGCCACATTTAAACACCAGGAAGACAAAATGAAAGAGGCAGTCTGGAGTTTAATATTCACCATATTCTGTGCTGAAAAGGGCATTGAGGCAGACGAGGAGACCTTGGCCTCCACCTCTTGGAGTTTGTTTGACCCTCTCCACTGGCTTTCACTTGGGAAAGGGAGGCTTGCCTATTGTGTGCCTAAGTAATTAACCTTGATACTTGAAGGCATTCTTTTGATTTGTTTGTTTGTCTGATTGTTGTTTTTGAGACAAGGTCTAGCTGTGCAGCCCAGGCTGGCCTTTACCTAAAAGTTCTCCTGCTTCAGCTTCCTGAGAGCTGGGAATACGAAATGTGTGCCTGCTTATATTGTCCTTTATTATATTTTGGGTGCTGAAGATTGGACCTGAGATGTCACACATGCTAGCCATGCTTATTATCATCAAACTATATCTGCAGTCCTTGTTTCTTTCTTAGACTACTTTTTTTCTCTCAGAATTGGTCATTGAGCTTGCAGCCTTGCACAGGCAAACATTCTACCGCTTTGAGCTGCATCCCCAGCCCTGAGATGTATTTAAACGCCAGGTATTTGTGAATACATACATACAGATTGCTGTATTTTTAGCAAGTAATACATGCATGTTAAACATATGTATTTACATAGAAAAGTCAGAGAATTCTTCAAAATGTAAAGGAACAATTGAAGCATTCCTACATAATCATGATGCTATCTAATATTTGACAGCTGTTCTTATAATTCTTTTAAATATTTGTCTATTTCTCTACTTGTGTCTATACCTAGATTTGAAAATAAAATTACCCCATATACTTAACAAAAGTTGTTAATTTTGCTTTAAAATGGTAAAGCTATTTTGCAGATTCTTGTGATTCAAGGCACAATAATAGTCCATTGTGAGTCACCAAGCTATAGCTGTTATTTAAATCATTTCCATTAAATAGGTGACAAACTGGCACTGTGGTCAACATCCTATAGTGTTTCCTTTGCTTCTTTCTTAACTTATTTTATAATTTGCTAGCAATTAAAAATCACTAAAGAAAGTTGAGAGGCACCACTGATCCCTGTCATAGTTCTAATGTTTACGGAAGACTGCACAGGGAAAATCCATTGATGGTCCTAAGCAGCCATCTCTCCTAGTTTGTATCTGCTGCTGTGACAAAACACTGACTAACCTGGGGAACAAAAGTAACATATAAAAATAAATAAACCATTTGACTGACAGGTCACAGTCTATCACTGACAGAAGTCAGGGCAGGAACCTGGAGGCAGGAACTGAAGCAGGGACCACAGAGGAACCTGACTACCAGCTTGCTTCCAAGCCCACTCACATATGCTGTGACTAGTGGGCCCTCTAGTATGTTTGATAACTGCACTGTTTAGCTCTTTGTGGCTATGACAAAGGCCCCGACACAAACAAGTGGGGAGGATTCCTCATGGTTCATGGTTATGGGTGTCCCAGTGAATGTCAGCAGGCTTCATTGCTTTTAAGGCTATGGCAAGACAGAAAAATCACTGTGAAGAAACCATGCTCACCTCGTGAAATCCAGGAAGCAGAAGCAGAAAGAGAAAATGCTCAGAGACAAGATACCCCCTTCAAAGACAAGTCTTCAGTAACCTGCTTCCTCTACCAAGCCCCATCTCCTCCCCCCTCTTCCCACCTCCTCCTCCTCTTCCCACCCCCTCCCCACTGCTCCCAGAGTTCCTTCGGCTGCAGACTCTTGAACAGATGAATCCCTGGATTATCATATCCTCTCTCTACAACACCACCAGCCAGGAACCAAGCCCCCAATACATGGGTCTTCTGCAGGGACACTTCATGCTCAAACCATGGCAGAGGCCCAAATTTGAATACTTAAAACGTGATTTATCTCACTAAAATAAGGACATAAAAGTAAGACTAAGAAATGCAGGCTTTGAATTAAATGGGCCCAACTCCGTTGCATGATACTCTGCCTAACCTCAGTTGACTTCCAGTGCTATATAACACTACCTGGTGATGTTTAAAAAAAAATCAACTTTCATGAGTCTAAGTTTCTAATTCTGAAATGTGAAAATACTTCCTTTGTATATTTTGGAGATCATGCCTTTGTCTGATGTGGGGTTAGTGAAGATCTTCTCCCATTCAGTAGGATGCCTTTTTGTCTTAATGACTGTGTCCTTTGCTTTACAGAAGCTTCTC
>JAQHUG010000009.1:15538459-15552239 GCA_028555095.1 Dicrostonyx torquatus
TAAAAAAATTTAAGAAAATGCCTTTGAGGCACCATGGGAAAAAATGTGCTTCTTGAGGACAATAAATGTTTATTTGGAAGACATTGACTTCAAATTTAATTTCTGATTCAGGCACGGGTAGGGCCTGAAGTCCAGAATGTTGGGTTGAGACTACCTTCAGACCATCAGCTTCAGTTCTCCAGGAACAAAAACACGATATAAGCATGCTTTTTGATGACTGCAAAATGATTTACTGTACTCACAAGCAGGAAAATGCAAACTACTCACACTAAATGAGTGTCTATCTGTCTTCGTGATTGATCTGATAAAGTACTCCTATTTGGTGAATGCATGTTTTATTTCCCAGGAAATTCTAAAAACGGTGATGCAATATTTATGCCTTTAAAGGGTGTATCTGTGTTGGCTGGGGAGCTGGCTGATAATTTGCAACTGGCACTGCTCGTCCTCTCTATTTATGCACGGCCAGTCCAACTTTAGGAAGAAATGAGAAAAACGCTGATGATGTCAGCTCAGAAATAAGACCCTTGTCAAGCACATGTGATACCTGAAATTCAGTTCTCACTGCCTCAAGCAAACCGAGAAACCCTTCATTATTCCCTAGACTGATATCAAAACCCTCTGATGCCATGGTTTGGGGTACCTAGTAAAGAGGGCAAGCTGCGAAGATTTCACTTTCGGGACCATAAAGCACGGAGGACTCTGGCCTACTGGAACCTGCACAGATGGCTGCACATAGTGGGTGGTTTAGGTGTTCTATATGAAAAGCATCCTCAGTGCCTCCCTCGCCTCACTTAGCTTTCAGCAGGACAATGACAGGGCTAGCCAGCGACACCAGGTGGGAACGCTTATGTCCAGTCTCTTGCTTCTTGCTCTCTCCTTGGTCATATGGTATTTGGGCTTCTTTCTCACTGATGAATTTTCCAAACCCTGCAGAGGGCTGGCGATTCAGGGTTTAGCTGCCAATATAGAGAACTTGCAATCTGGGTTGTCTTCTGTCCTTTTCAGGCTTGAATGCTTATCCTTCCTCACCTGATGCCCTGCGGAGTCGAGCAGCGGAAACTCAACTCAAGCCTGGGGGAAACGATTGTCCCTGCACACACACACACACACACACACACACACACACACACACACACACACACACACACTCTGAAGGTAGAATTGATAAAGATCTGGTGGTGCTGTCTTTGTACGATGCAGGGCTTCTGAAGAGGAACAAAGAGGAATTCTGACCTGAGATTTAAAAGGATGAAAAGCCTAGGTGGTTCTCCGTCACAGCTGTTTGATTACATGCACACAGGTCTGGTGGAAGAAGTAACTGTCAAGCAGCATGTTCTCCCCCAGCGGAGAAGAGAGAGAAATGAAAGACTAAAGGGCTCAAAAAGTGACTCACCTCGCGGAGCCGCACACCTCCAGGCGCTGAATTCCACAGCCTAGTTTGCTTTTCTTCCCTTCTCTCGAGAAGCATGAAAATTATTTAATGAGGAAAGGTAGGACTTTGAACTCCAGGGAAATCATAATGTTCCAGTTCTGAGGGCCTTGTGCAAAGAGTGGGACGGGGGCTCGTGTCTGGTGAATAAAAACCAGCTTTGAAAAAACCCAGACAGCAAAGTTGCTTCATTTTTTTAGGAAGGTAATCGAATGTGGCAACAGATAACACTGCCCACCATTTGGACACTGGGTGTTGTTCAAAACAGTGTGGACACCGGCTGCTGTGATTCATCGCCACTAAATAACCCAAATATACAAATTGAAGTAAAGTGGGGTTTTTCCAGAGTTAATGAAAGGTTCCTGTTTGTGAATTTGGCGCTTTGAAGTCTAAGCCTTCCAAACAGCACCAGGAATTTGCTGGTGATTTATGACTATTTGGACAAGTGGCGAACAGAGAGATACTCTATGGAAGGAAGGCCTGCATTCCCTACCTGTCAGGGAGACTTTCCTGAGGCTGTGTGTGCTCCCCTGGCTGTTACTCTCGTGTGTGTATCTCCTCCGAGGACCCTGTCCTAGGCATGTCCCTATAGGCTGCAATTGGTTTACCCTTCATCTTCCTGGATTCTGGACAGAAGCCGCCTTCCCTCCTTGCCCATCCTTCAGATCTCCCCTTTCTCTGGCTGCACAGTGCCTCTGATCAATGTTGCCCTCACCATTCATTGGAGCCTCCACAAAGCTAACTTCCTCTGTCCACACCCTGATTGTTTGTCTGTAAGCTTCGACTGATCCTGGGAATCATTCAAGGGCCTATATTATTCTTTGTACCTACTAGGTCTGAAGAAATTGTCTGGGGCCTTCCTATCTATTCCACGTGGCCCTAACAAGGCAGCAAACTGTACTTGTCCCTTCTATCCACACAGGCCCACATCTTCCACAAATAGAAAAGAGGTGCCCTCTGCCTCCTCAGTCCTTCTGTGGACTTTTTGGTTGGGTCTAGCAACCCAATTACAACAAAAAATGATTAGCAAGAGAAGAACCTGGGTTTATTAAGTGTATCTTTATAAGCAAGCCTGAAGAAATGGACCAAACCTTGTGTTTTTGTGAATTTCTGATAAAGAATAAAAAGGAAAATTTGTTAAGAAGTAATGTGGCTAAGAGCTAACTGGACTCTCAAAGAAGGTTCTAGAGCTGGGCAGTGGTGGCACACGCCTTTAATCCCAACACCGGGGAGGCAAAGACAGGTGGATCTCTGTGAGTTTGAGGCCAGCCTGGTCTATAGAGAGAGTTCTAAGACAGGCTCCAAAGTTACAGAGAAACCCTGCCTCAGAAAAAAAAAAACCAAAAAGCAAGCAAGCAAACAAACAAATAAAGGTTTTAGGGGTGTAACTAAGTGGTGGGGGTGTGTTAGAGACAATTGAAGCTGAAGGTTAACTCTTGAGTTTCTTCAGGGTCACTGCAACTTCAGTGCCCAGTCTTCAGAAATGCCTACTATGTTCCAACCATGGTAAAGGAAGGACACCCTCTTCCAAAGACTCTCTGGGGCTTGTAAACATGTAGGACAAGTGAGGGAAAGGATTATTTGATGATTAGCTTTAATTATCAACTTGACTCAACTTAGAATTACCCAGAAAGAGTCTCAGTAAGATCCTATTTTTGCTCGGCCTGTAGTAAATCTGTGGGGATTGCCTCAATTAATAATGTTAACTGATGTATGAAGATTCAGCCCAGTGTGGGTGTCACCATCCGCTAGGCAGGGAAGTCATGACTGCATAAGAGTTGAAAGATTCAGCTGAGCACAAACAAGCAAGAGTGTATTGTGCCATTATTTTTCTGCTCTTGACTGAACATGCAATGTGACCAACTGCCCCAGTTTTGGCCTGACTTCCTTGTAATGGTGGCCTGTACCCTGGACTTGTAAGCTAAAGAAGCCCTTTCTTCACTGCGTTGCTTTTTGCCTGGGTATTTTATCACAGCAACAGAAAAGTAGGACAGTCCCTTTCTGAAATTCCAGTCCTGCAAGCGACTTCCACTTGAAACATTAATCTACTGATTCAGCACAGTTTGGGGCGGCATAGTCTAAGTTCTTTCTCTGTCCTAAGGAAACTCCAGATGTAGGGATGGTAGATGGACAAATCCTTTGTGACACAAAGCAACCTTAGCAACTGTGCCCAGAAAGGTAAGACTTCAAGTCAATGCCAGGGGAATGGGTATTTGTTTTGTAGCTCCTTGCATCAGAGGGTTTGCATAGGCTCCTCCTCTTCAAAATGTGGAACCATGAATAAAACCAATCACAATTAATTCATGAAAGTTGTGTATGTTGTTGGGTGTTGTTTGTTTTGTTTGGGTGATTTCTTGGGAGCTAGATGGTTTTCACATATAAATTAGAACTAGCCTTAAAACCATCTCCTTTACTTGCAGAGTAGCTTTGCTGTTATCCACGTGTGGTTTTATAGACACCCACTGAAGCTCTCTTCTCAATCTGATGGCATTTAAGACACTCCCTTGTACTTTGAGAAGTACATAAAATAGCCCGTTGAGGAGGCACTCTGCACCAAAGAGGCCCAAAACAAAAGCTGTGAGAAGACTTCAAAGCCTAGATGAAGATAAAAGAATAAAACCTGAAGGACCCAACAGCAAGTGACTGGATTACTAGACATAGGACCTGAGCACCCGCTCCACCAAGACAGTACAGCTGGGCTTCTCATCCTGGATTTTTGGCTAAGCGCTGTCTGGTCTTGACACATAGACCCATTCAAAAACATTTAAATTTGTTTACAGGCCAGAAAAGTAAAAATAGTGTGATACTAACCTCAGAGATCACAGAAAGCACTTCAAGTCACAATTGTGGCCCTATGCAGTGGCGACCCCAATGGTTATCACTTGGGTGTACTAGGGTCCTGAGGAAAAGGCTTGCTCAGGAGAAAGGTATTTTAGATAAGCATTTAGTGAGGAATAGGATTGGAATCAGGAAGGAAAGATTGTCAGAAAATAGAGAATAAAGACTGCATAACAGGTCTTCATCTGACTGTGTGTCCCAAAAATATGCCCTGGTTTTGAAATCTTATAGAAATGAATCCCTCATTTAAAAAAGAAAAAGAATAAAAATCATGTGTCCTTGGTGGGGAGGTTAATATCACAGACACAAGCACAGTTTTGCCCGGTGATTCCAGGAGGTGGGGAAAGTGCAGCTTGTTGACTTTCAATAGAGGCTGAGGGAGGAAACTTCTTAACATACTAAACATCCTTTGGCTGTAATTCAGCTCCAAGTCACGCTCTCCAGAGCACTGTTCTGGCCTTGCTTCCTTCCCTGCCTGTCCTAAGGAGCAACTCCCAGAGCAACCTTGCTTAAAGCAGAGGGAGACCCAGGGCAGTGCTGAAAAAAAGAATCACAAAACACCCTGAAAATTCGTGTTTCTGTGATTCCCAACTGGAAACCTGCAAGGAGTCTCCAAGCCTAAGGTTGGTGCTGAGCAGGCCAAGCACGTTGTTGCTGTATAAATGGCATCAGGGTATCTGAATGTCAAGTTGAAGGGTACACTCACCCGCCTCTCTGTGTACACAATGCCAAATATCTAGAAAGACAGCCACAGGAATATATCTTAGGCAAGTGAAGTGGTTCCGTGGGTAAAGTCACCTACTGCCAAGTCTGAAGACCTGAGTTCAATCCTGGGTGGAAACATGCTGGAAAGAGAGTACCTGTTCTTTAGCCGGGCAGTGGTGGCACACCCCTTTAATCCCAGCACTCAGGAAGCAGAGACCGGTGGATCTCTGTGAGTTCAAGGCCAGCCTGATCTACAAGAGCTAGTTCCAGGACAGGCTGTAAAGCTAGAGAAACCCTGTCGAGAGAGAGAGAGAGAGAGAGAGAGAGAGAGAGAGAGAACCTGTTCTCAGGAGTTTTCCACTGACCCTAAGCACGCCATGGTGCATGTGATAACATGTACACACACAAAATTAAGTAAGTATCTGGCTTGGGCTTGTACAGGCTTTGTGCACACTGTCACAGTCATTGTGAGTTCATATGTGCATCTTCCCTGTTGTATTACAGAAAACAATGTTTCCTTGAAGCCATCCACAACTTCTGGCTCTTATATTTCTATACCCTCTTCCTTTAAGATCCTTACATCTTTGTAAGGAAGAATATGACATGCACATGCCATTCACGACTGGGCCAGACAACATCCCAGTTTCGAGATGAGGAGGTGGGCCTGAAATCTCAAGACCAGCTGAGGAGCTCTTGGAATTTGATAGCTAATTAGAGGTAATTAATTTTTGAAAAAAAAATTTTTTTGAAAATAATTTAAGAAGAGAGCTCAAAGTTTGGTGGGTTAGGGTGGTGAGGGTGGATTTTTCGGAGATCTAGGGGAAGGTAAAAATATGAACGAAATACTTTCTATGAAAGTCTCAAAGAATTAATAAAATGTTATTAAAATAAAAAACATTTAGAATAAAAGTTCTGTTTGCTTTCTACAAGCTGAAGATTTGCTAAAGCTTTCTTGAGCTGTTGGTCAAGGAGCAGCAGAGCAAACATCTGGAAACCTGGACAAGGCAGGATGCATGCACAACCCCGTAGTAGACTCTCCCACTCTTCACCAAATGTTTTATCTGGCTTCACTCTGAGTGTGAAAGATGAATACTTCTCAAAATTCCCAGTGCTGTCCAAACGGCATGTGCTAATACCCGCGAGTTCCCGCTTACCCAGCTGTTTCCACACAGTGCACCAGGGACTCAGGCCAGAAAAACATTCCTCTTTATGATTCTATGCATTCACTTTTCTTGCCATTTCTACAGATGATACAGACAAAAGAAGTGTGGTGGGATTGAGTAGGAGATACCTTACGATACTCTTTCCACCAGCACCCAAACCCATCTTGCCTGCACTTAGCACCAAGTGGAACAATCATGTAGCATGGCCACCCACATTTTTTCCCTCAGATCGTGTGATTACTCATTAAGACAAAGCCAATCCAGGGGTCACTGGTGTCACTGCAAAGTCTGCTGTGTCTGTAGGTCTTCACTTCCCCATACAGAACTCTGTGGCTGGCCTTGTAAAGAACAGTTGTAATCATCAGAAACATATGAACATAGAAATGTTAGGTTAGAATTTGAAATAAAATTCAAGAAATGGTCACCCTGCTGATAACTGAAGCCGTAGCATAAGTGAGGTCATGAAGACAGAAACCACAACATGGAATTCTCCAGAACTAAGGGCAAGAAAGTTGTAAGACTTGGCATGAAATTGAACAGTGCAAAACTGATGTAGCACCGTGTTTGTGATTGGCTCAGTGCAACCATGATACCAAAATTACTCCAGTGACACTGGCATCAGACACTGAGAGTGTGGAAGGGTGAGAAGGAGGAGGGGAAGAAACTGTGAACTGGATATGCCTAGTGCCCCTCACCATAGATGCTGATATGGTTAATGTCTATTATTTAAGGTCAAATCATTTGAGGTCATCCTTGGCTCCCTCCAAAAGGCAAATAAAGACCGTTAAGTCCTGCTTCACTTCCAGGAGCAGCACACATTTCTCATCATCATTACAACTTCCCACAAAAGTGGCAGACCTGGAAATCAGCAGTAGGACTCTTAAACACTGAAAAGTTAATCACATCACCTGCCGTTCTCAGCTAGAGTCTGTGTTGCCAAGAGCATGAACCACAGTTTCTTCACTATGGAAATTTTATATATTGAAGCAGTGCTCAGATATTAAATGCCACGTGCCCATGAGTCAAACTGGCTTCTTATTCTGAGACCATGTGTTTTAAAGGGTTTGCAGAGAGGCACTGAGAGACAGCTATAGTTATCCACACTTTGAGGGTTCCGAAGATACTCTTGCCTTCATTTATTCAGTCTGGGCCTGACCTTGCCCTGAGAACTGGCTTTCAGTGCTGCATTGACTGTCTCAGACTTGATCTCTGCTGGTGTGTGCTTATAACTCACGCCACTCTACAAGCCTAAAGTGTGGCATTGAAGCTGGTGCTTGCGATCACTGGTATTGGCTATGAGGTTCTGATAGTGCTGTTAGAGACTTTCCTCATGCCCCATCTCCTTTATCACTTCCTTATGATGATCACTTTTAGATTAGTCCACGTATCATGAATCATGTGGTTCCTCTTGTCTATAATCTGTTTATCTCTATCTATTACCATGCATATATGTATGCGTGTATCTATCTTTCTATCTATATATCCATCCGTCCATGTGTTTATACACGTGTGTGCAGATGTGCATGCCCTTGTGCACATTAGAGGCCAAAAGGAGACATCAGGGGTCTGTAAGCGGGTGTGCAAAGAAGCCACCAAACTAGGCTTCTCCATGGGTGAAAAAAAGGTATACTTGGTGAAGTTCAAACCTGCACAGCTATCTCTTGAGAGCCAGAGAAAACAACAAAAAACTGTGGAAAATCTTGCAGATTAAAATAGGTATTGTGGGGGTTGGCAGGGGGAAATTCTGTATCCTGAAAATTAGAGTTGGGGGGAAGAGTTGGGGGCCAGAAGAGACTGGTAGCTAGTGTAGAGGCTTTGGTATATGTTACAAGTATGAGCAAATAAGGAACTACAAGTCCTGGTCAAATGTAGGGGGAGAGAAGGAAAGTATTGGCTCTACCTGGCAGAAACCCACTTCACAAAATTTCTGAGGAATGTTGAGTGTAAGCTTTTACTTGTCCACTAGTAACCCTTCTGTTTACCTGGTCAGAGTCCAGCTGGAGCGGAGGCCAGACTGTTGTTTTGGAGATTAGGAACCCACTTTGGACCTAACAGTGTCCTCTTCTGTCACTCTTCACCTTCTTCCCTTGAAACAGTATCTCTCACTGAAGCTGGAACTCAGTGTTTTGTGGCTAGGCTGGAAGCCAGCAAGCCTCAGCAACTCTACTGTTTCTGCTCTACCAACACCCCCCCCCATCCCGCTCCAAGTGCTGGCATTAACTCCCTATGGAAATGCATGACTTTTTGCATAGTTGTTGGGGATCTTAATTCAGGTCCTCCTCACACTTGCACAAGTGCTCTTATCCACTGAGTCATCTCTCCAATCATCCTCTTGTCTTATTCTGGAAAGCACAGTCAGCGGAGGAATTGCTGGCTGCCCTCAAGTCATGCAGCAGAATCAGTTACCTGCTTGCAAGATCTAAGCATGGCCATCATATTTAGGCTACTAAAGCTGATTGTTAGGTTTTCAAAGTTGTTTGTGGAGAGGAACATCTGGCCAAGGCCTCTGTCAATGACTCAGCCTGATTGCATATAATAATCATAGAGAAGTTCATTTGAAATCACAGAGCCTCTGTCACTTGGAAATATTTAAATTATGGGATTTAAAGCCCAAGAGTCTGTGTTCTCAGCCCTTATTGCTTGTACACTGAAGGTACAGAACTGACTAACAGATTGGATCAGACCAAGGGATGAGCATCCATGGCTTTTGGATCATGTCAATGCTGCTACACCTGCTCAGAGGGGAAGCAGTCCCTGTGATGATGACCACCACACAGCTTAAGGATTGGTCTTTTACTGCAGTCACCTAAGCTGACATATAGGTCATACCAGGACCACAGAGGCTTTTTAGGATGCCCCACAGTCTCCAAACACATGCTGATCCAAAAACTGAAATCCCAAGGTACAGACTCAGGGTTTGTCAGTTAGGGTCCCACTGTCTCAGCATGGTACTACGAACTTGATTATGGTAATCCATTATGTGGTAAGTTAAGAGCCAGAAGGTGAGGGTGAAGGAGGTAACCTCCTTGGCTGGACTCTTGAGTAGCTTGGACAAAGCCCTGGGTTCTGTCTCCAGAATCTCAAACTGATGTGATGGTACATGTATATAATCCCAGCACTGGGGAGGAGGAGGCAGGAAAATCAGAACTTCAAGATCACGATTGATTATACAAAAAGTTTAAAGATAGCCTGGCATACTTGAGACACTACCTTTAAAAAAGACCAGGAGGTGTCTCTGGCCTTGCTACCTGTGACTCCTTCTCCAGAAGTGGTTGAGGAGAGATGCTCTCACCCATATCACCCGAGCCTCTTTTTGACAACGACCAAGCCATGAAGCACCACTGTCCCTTCTCAGGCTATTGTCTGGCAGCAAATATTGGCTCTGAACCCTCAACCTCCAATAACTGCTAACCCTCCTTGATCTGACAACCACTATCCTAGCTTCCTGGTTGGGTTTTCTGCTGGTCTCTGAACTGTGGTTTCAACAATCTCTCCAGAAGAACATGGTAACATCTGGGGACAAGCATCCTTATGAAGTCTTGCAGAGAGGGGACCGAGGATTTGCCTCATATCACTGAGCCTAGCTCTGGCATAAGGAAAGGAAGGCCATAGAAAGTTTTCCACTGGGGTGCCTGCTGTCAGTTTGCGGTTGCTGCTGCCAACTCGTAACCACCCCCACCCATAGCTTGCTCATCTCCAAACAACTGCTCTGTTCTTTGCAAGAGCCACCCTGATGTCATCCACTGACACCCATCCATCCAAACCCAGCAGAAACTGCCTGCCTTCCCCCAGGCCACCCAAGCTCTCACCAGCTGGGCCAGTTGGACCATCGCAGACCACTTCTTGTCATGCTGTCCCTCTTACTTCCTACAGATTTCCAGTAGTAGCCAAAGTACATACTTCCCACATTGGGCACCAAATGTAACATGAATTCTAATTGGTCTTGGAGTCAGCTATCGGGGTTAGTGCTAAAGATCTGAGAAGCAGAGCAGCCAGCCACTAGAGAGTTCTTACCGCTACCAACGCTCAGACCTCAGGGGCAATCCTGTCTCTATGAATCTTCAGATTGCATCTGAGCTCCTGTCTCCTCCCACCTTTTATTCCTCTCTCCACCCAGCCATATCACTCCTGTCTACACCTCCCTAGTGCTGGGATTAAAGACATGTGATCTGAAGTGCTGGGATCAAAGGTGTAAGCTCTGTTTCTCTTTGAGACTGAATCAATCTTGTGTAGCCCAAGGCGGCTTTGAACTCACAGAGATCCCTCTGCCTCTGTCTCCTGAGTGCTGGGACTAAAGGTGTACACCACCACTGCCTGGCCTCTATGGCTAACTAGTGGCTTAGCTCGGCACTCTAATCTTCAAGCAAGCTTTGTTAATCACAAACAAGACATCAGCATAGTACAACCTTGAGTCCCTAATCGTACTGCCTTGCATTGACCTCTTATACCTCTTTCCTCCATTGCTCGAAGCCCTGGGTCACACCAACCTTTCCCTTTCATGCTGGCTGTTTCCTTCAGTGCTGGTCCTTTCAAACCTTCCCACACTTTCGAGCCTGGGGACAGGAACTGGATGATACCACATCTGGCTGTCACTAGGTCGGTGACAGTCTTTCACAGAATCACACCTTCCCTTCCCCCACTTTGCTTTCACGTGCAGCACTGTTTACTTCCTAACAGGTACATTTGAATTGTAGCTTTGTTTTGTTTCTCAGGAGAACAGAGAATCCTAGAAAACGGGGCAATTTTCTGTTTCTGTCCTTCTCTGATTAGACAGCTTGCTTTCTGTTCCCATAATAAAACACTCTGAAAGCAACGTAGGAGAGGAAAGGGTTTATTGGCTAACACTTTCAAGTCATGGTCTATCACTGAGAGAGGTCAAGGTAAGAACTCAAGCAGAACATTTGAAGCAGAGACTAAGGAAGAATATTGACTGTTGGCTTGTTTGCAGATTCATGCATACCTGGATTTCTTATAAGGCCCAGGCCCATCTGCCTAGGGACAGTGGTGCCCATGGTATGCTGAGTTCTCCCAAGTCAATGAGCAATCAAGACTGTCTTCCCACTTGACACTCTCTCAGTTGAAATTCATTCATCAAATGACTCTAGACTGTGTAAAGGTCATAGTCAAGGCTAACTTGTACAGGTAACAAGCAGAAAGTAGCTGGAGATCTGAGATGTGGTACCAGCAAAGTTGGGCTCCGGCAGGGGTTCAGGAAGTGCTTGCCTAGGTGACACACTGTCACTTACTTAATGCATCCTTAAAGAAGAGTGTCAGATAGCTGACTCTTATAATATGGGTCGCTAGTCACATTCATGAGAGTGCCACCCTTCTGACATAGTCTTAGTCCTAGAGGCCCTCCCTCAGAAATTATCACATCAGAGTTTCCACTAGAAATGGAAGCAGAGTGGGCACAAACAAGCCTTTCCCTCACTGAACTATCCTGCCTGTTTTTCCTGTGACCCAGACAGCATCTGTGCATGATAAACCCTCAGTAAACATTTGCAGAGTGAGCACAAAAATAAATGAGTCTAAGGATGTTGCTGAGATGTGAGACGCCTAGCCGAGTGTGTGCCTCCATGCTTGTCAATGAACTCCCAGTCCATCCAAACCATCACAGAGACCAAGAGCTGCCCTGGGTGTTCTTTCCTTCATCTGTGAACATCCTGGGGTAGCAAGGCATTGCAATATGGAGTTGAAATGGTCCAAGCTGTGTTTGTTCCTCTAGTAAGGCTACCTCCATATGAATATCTCATCATTCCTAGCCAGAATTTCTCAAAGCTCCTTTCCTCCTCACCTTATTTCCCTTGCTTCCCAAGGGTTTCACACTCTGGGGGTTCAACTCTACACATGCATGAGGTTTGAGGTTTGTGAGCAAGGTCGCTTCGGCCTCCCTTCCCATTTGCTGGAGTCCTCACCTCAGAGCCATTCACTGAAGAAGCCCCCCTGGAATCTGTTTTTGGTCAGGCAGGAGAGCAGTATCAGCGGGCAGGGCCACCTGTGACAGCTGTGCTGAGCAGAAGGGCTGTCTGTTCCAGAAGAAACATGGAGGTTTTCCAAAGGTTGGAGTCTGGGAACGTGTTTTAAATCCCGTCATTTTGAGTGGGCTTGGGGCGAGCAGGGACGTGTTTTTTCTCTTCAGATGCAATTCAAGATCTTTCCTGTGGAGTCCTCCATAGTATTTCCCAACAGGCTTGGGAGCTTTAAATGGAATGCTGCTTTCAGTTAGGGAATTTGGAGAAAGAAAACAATAAACTCAGCAAAGGAGGGGTGTGAGGGGGCCTGTCCAGCATTCCATCTGCTCTGGTTTGTCCGTGTAAAGATAAGATCTGTTTCATTTTCTCCCTTGTTCCTGGTGCTTGGCTGTGTCTTGACATCCCGACATGAAATGTGCTTCGTTCTGCCCACAGCAGCTCAGAACCATGCCAAACAAGAAACATGGGCTTGTCTTGGTGCCTGGGGTCCTTGCCTGTGATCTTTACCCACAGGCATCCGCCCCTCTGTGGATCCCCAAGAACAGATGCCCCATTAGCTCAGCAATGAGCCACCGAAGGGCATATCAAATTAGAGAGAAAGATAAAAGGCCCTTGCTTTTCAAAGTGAGAGCCAAAGAATAACAATTGTAGAGAGTAGGGTGTGGGCTCTTGGTAAGAGTTGACTCCACTGTCTCCCCAACTCCGTATCAGGACTGTGCTCCCTGCCAGTCACCCCCACTTGCCTGTGATGCCATGGGTACATGTGCAGTGGTAGGCCTGTGAATGTGTCAATGGTGGATAGAGATGGTGGGAATGGAAGTACCACCTGCAAGATTTCAGCCTTGGTTTTCTCTTTCAGACCAACAGATCTATCATGTTTAGTTTCTGCTCAAGGGCAACCACAAAGATGTCAAACATCAAGACTTTCTGTCTGTTGAGAGAGAAGACTGTGCCAGGTCCTTCTTGTCTCTTCCTACCTAGACACCACTCATCTGTCAATCATTTAGTCTGTATTGGTGGCTAAGTGTGTGCACGTGTGTTTTGTACATGTGTGGGCACACACATGTTCATTTGTATGTGGTGCAGTTGTGCACATGTGACTCTGTTTGTGAGTTTGTATGTGTGCAGTCATGTATATATGTAAACATCTCCCTCTTCTCATGATTTGGGCACATGGGGTCCTTAGGCTCAAAGGAAGGCTTCCTAACCTCAGGTGGGATTTAACTTGAGCGTCAAATGTTCATGATCACATAAAACTCTATTGAGCCAGTGGCATCTGGGCTCTAATATCATGAACTGGAGGAATAAAAGGAGTTTTGTTATAGATTTCTTAGATGGGAGCTTAAGAGAAAGAAGACAAGAGCTAACATTAAGTAGAAGCAGTTTACTGAAGATAAATCCCAAAAAACCTCACCTTGGAGTTAAGAAGGCTTTGCTGGAGCATGAACAAGGATAACCTAGTCAGTCAATTGGACAATCCATGGAGTTTTCTGTCTGGTGTGGGAGGTCTTTCTGTCTACGTGTTGCTTTTATTGGTTAATGAATAAAGAAACTGCCTTGGCCTGTTGATAGGGCAGAACTTAGGTAGGTGGGGAAAACTGGACTGAATGCTGGAAGGAGGAAGGCAGAGTCAGGGAGATTCCATGGATCTGCCGTCACCAGAGATAGACGTG
>JAQHUG010000009.1:15552877-15566691 GCA_028555095.1 Dicrostonyx torquatus
AGAGAGAGTAGATGGGTGTGGTGGTACACACCTTTAAACCCAACACTTGGGAAACGGAGGTAGACTGACCTCTGTGACTTCAAGTATCCACAGGATAAAGTATAACAAGTGCCCTGATTATGTTAACAGTGAACTGAACCAACCACTAACCTCACATAACTAAGCGATAAATATAGAACTTAACTGGGCATGTCTGTTTTTGAAGTACTGGATTTTGAGCCTGAAGACTCACAAAAGATAGACAGATGCTCTCCCACTTCTATTTTAGGACAAATTCTCTCTATGTAGGCCAGGCTGGCCTCAGACATTCAGTCTTCCTGCCCGAGGCTCCTAAGTTGCTGGGATCACATACATAGCTGTATCACCAGCTTGAAACTGGGTTTTTGGAGTTTTTAGGGGGATTTTAACCAAATTACAATACTTCTAAAAGCAGAGAAGTTTGGCTAGTATCTGAATGGGTTTAATCTCAAATAGCCTGTCATCAGCAAAGAATTTCCTCAAAATTATTTCTTAAATCTTTAGAAATGGCATTCTATTTCATAATCTATGCATATTTATTTTACTGTTTCCTAAACAGGTCCTCTTCCTGTGTAGGAACAACACCTGATGGAGATTTAGCTCCATACATTCTCACCCCACCCTCTGAATCATTAGAAGTGCACTGCTCTTAGCCTTGGTGTTCATATTGAGAATAAGAAACTTGGTGCTGGAAAGATGACTCAGCAGTTAAAAACACGGGCTGCCCTTCTGGAGACCCTGGGTTCAATTCCCAGAACTCACATGGTAACTGACTACCATCTGTAACTCCAGTTGTGAAGGATATGAGGCCTTCTTCTGGCTTATTTGGGCATGGCATGCACACAGTGCACAAACATTCATGCACACAAAACACTCATAAATGTAAAAAAAATAAAATAAAGAAAAAGAAAAAAGGAAAGCTGTCTGAGATATTGGGCTCTTTTTCTGCCTATAAATCTGTAACTACAGCCTAAGCAAGAGGACATCAAGGCAGCACCAGAGTGGAGAATGAGAGGGACAGCTACAAGGGATTGAGATTGAACTGCACCTTCCCAAGGAGCTAGTTCACATCTGATGGTTCCCAAGCCTGTTTTCTCCACGCAGGGATTGCCCCAACTATTTTCCCTGCCTGTGCTGCCCTTCATGTTCCTAAGTTCTTGTACTACGGTCATGGCCAATGATACTGGTCCTGCTGAAGATCTTGAAGGCAAAGGTACTAAAGATGGTGAATATCTTCTTTAAAACAAACAATACCTTTCCCAAGTCTAACTGCCCACACAGAAACCAGATGATCTTTTACACTCTTCTTTGCCTCTTAGCACAATGCCAGTCTTCCAGCTTCTTTTCCATGGATCCCTGTGGGCTCCTTCTCCTCACAAACTTGTTTTCTTTGTTACCCTGGAGACATGTTAGTGCCTGCTGCCATGTATACCCCTTTCCTCCACTCCATTGAACCATAAAGGATGCCCAGTGATGACAGGAACATGATATGAGCAGTGAGATGACTTTTTCTGTGTTCTAACATTACAACTAATGCTTAATATGCCTCGAGGCAATGAAGAAAAATGCTAAATGCAGGATGTATGAAGCTTGGTACAACATAGTACATAGGTACAAGGAGTACAAAAATTAAACAGCCATGGAAAATATAGTATAGAAAATACATAAGGCAGTAACATCATCACTTCTTATCAGTCCTTATGGGAGGCAGGAAGAGCTCTGGTACTTGCCAGCCACTAACCTGTCTTTAGGTTCAGTGACTGACTCTGTCTCAAATGAATAAGGCAAAGAGTTGTAGAATAGGACACCCTATACTCTACTCTAGACTTTGTTCATGTACATGGGCATGTGCACCTCTAAAAACACATGCAAACAAAATACACATACAAATTATTGCTATGTGTATAGATAGACACATAGAGATAGCAGATGTGGTAGATGCTATAAAAGACAGAGTCACTGACATATAATTATAACTAACATGCATTTTATGTATATATAATTATGTATAATATGGTACATATTGATACATAGGATAAAAGATGATAGATGATAAATAGGTAGATAGATAGATAGATAATATCTGTTGAAGAGAAAGCTCTTGCCTGAATCTCTTCTTTGCATGCCCATCTTCCTTACCTCTTTAGTCCTCCAGCAAACATTCTTCCTTCATACCTGATACTACCTCTGAGATGTTCTTGGAACAAACACTCTAAAAAGGATTCTCTGTTGCCTCTTTGTCTTCCCAGGCTTTGCTTGGTGCATGCATAGTGACTTGTAGACAGATACAGTCTTGGAGTGGGTTCCCTGAAAAACAGATAAAATATGAGACAACTGTTTATATGCATGAAACTTATTTGAGAATGAATCCCAATCAAATTTACACAATATATTTATAAATATGGTCTCTTTTCTAAATATGACTCCATTGTTGCAGTCCATCTGAAAAACAAATGTGGCTCTAGCTGTCTACCTGACAGGGACCCTCTGTTCATAGACCTTCTCCCTCAGGCTACTGTCTCTGATTATGTGTTCACTCTGGGATGCTACAGAAAAAAAATGCACTTTGTGGGGAAATGGATGCTTGTCCTTGATCAAGGCAGCTAGTCACTAACAGAGTTCTCTCAGTATATTTCCCACCTGTTCGTTACCTGATGGAGCTTTCTCACAGCTCTGATCGGCCTTAGTTCCCTCTTCCTTCTTTCTAGAGCAACAAATTATTGCCCTGTGCTCTCTTATGTGTTAGGAAATAGATAAAGTGTATTAGAGGAATGAAGAGGGTCAGTTAGCATACTGAACATGAGCTAAACAAACACTGAGAATGTCAGCCACTGATGGAAAAGAAGACAGTTACCTTCCTGCATTTTTCAGTATTAAAGCCAATAACTTGATGTTTTACTCAGTGTTCTAAAACTTCATCAAAGTCAGAACTTCATTGAATGCATTTCTGGTTACTATGACATTCTGATGCCATCTACCTTAAGAAAAGCACACACAGAGAACAAAGAATCAGGAGGAGGGGACAGAGGAAGGTCTAGAGGTTTATTCATGAAGAAGCATCAGAAGAATTATGTTAGTTATATTTCTAACCAACTTAAGGAGGTTGGTTTTTTTTCCCTAACTTGTGGTTCCAGAGGGACAGACAGGAACAGTAGGCAGTGAAGACATAGACACAGGAACAGGAAGCGAGAGATCACATTTCTTCTAGCATAGAGAGAAAGAACAGGAAGTAGGTGAAGGTTATAAACTCTCAGAGCTCATCCCTAGTGTTACTCCCTCCAGCAAGGCTCTACCTCTAAAGTTTCTATGACCTCCTCACACAGCACCACCATCTGGAAATAAGTGTACAGATTCATGAACCTATGGGGGGACATTTCTTATTCAAACACCACAATAGTCATATGGGATTGTGAGAAATGGGAGTGGCCTGGCAGCTGCACAGCTTCTGGGCACCTTGGCATTTGCTGGCTTCTTCCTCTGGATGGAGGATGCCACGAAAATAAAACAGAGCTGAACAACCATGATCCCTCGTCTCTTGTGACACACTCTGCTGATGACTTGTCCAAGAATAAAATCAACACAAAGGCATTCAGGTGGTAGAAGAGCACTTCTTTGGCACATCATCAGACAGCCTGCATCCTATGGCTGACCTAGAATCATCTTTCCTTTCTTATAAGTTGGTACAATTATGCTGATGCTTCCAGGCATTTGGTTGAGAATCTTGTCATTTGTTGTTGGAAGGGTCTGTCCAATATACTCTGAACTTGGATGAATATTCTGGAAGGAGAACAATTGTTTTCAGCAAGTCAAAACATTAGAGAAGAAATGAGTTCCTGATCCTTTTAATAACAGCCATGGAATACCATGAATCCTAGTGGTCTGTGAAAGGAAAAACTTCTGATCATGGGGCTAGTTGACAAGTAACTAGCACATTGTATATGCATGGCATAGATGCATATATATGCACTATATTTAAGTGTGTATTTATATATATATGTATATATATATGTATATATATGGGGGTGTATGTGCATGTGCCTGGACACAAAATAATCCCTGACTTTACAGTGTCGATTCAAAGAACCTTAGCCAAACAACTACAAAATAACTATAAAGAATTCTAATCATTGTTAATACCATTGTTATTAATGGGCTTGAACTCATTGGCCACAGTTACATTTCTCAAAATCTCCAGAGTCCATCATGTTGCCTTGGATCCTCAGCTACCATTCTGTATCTGTGATTTCTTCCCCTTTCTCCCCTTCTATCTCCCTTGCTTTTGAGAAAGATACTTAAGAGGGAGGAGAATCTAGGAGGAATAGGGAGAATTGAGCAATATACACTGTATAAAAATTAATTAATTAAGGAAAAAAGAAGAGACAGTGTTTCCTTTTTGCACAGATAGAGCTTCAAGACAGCTATCTACACTGAGCTATCTTAACAAAAATGAAAGCTCATGGTGCCCTTTTGCTATGTGAATGTCAGAAAGCCTGTCATTATTATAGCTAACATAAGAGAAGGTCAACTGCATAATTAATAAGAATTTCATGAGGACAAAGACAGAAGCTTCTTTGCTACTGCAGCTTTTAAATGATGAAGGAAGTCTGCTGACGGAAAAGGGAAGAAATCAATTGTGACAATCAATATTATATTTACAAGAGAGGTGTGAACAACCCTATTAATTACATGCAGTAATCTCCTCTTATATTCAAGGCATATGCTCAAAGTCCCTCAGGTGGATGGCTGACACTAGCCAGTACTGAACATGCAGTAGTTTTTTCTTATGCTAACTTACACGTGTTGAAGTTTAATTTATAAATTAAACATGTAAAAAGTTAATAATAACTATATATTTTTAAAGTACACTGTTATAAAAAGTAATGTAAACGTAGTCTCTTCTTGTTGTTCTCAAAAAAGGGGGTAGTTACTTGAAGGGCCTGAAAAGATGGTTCAACAATTAAGAGTACAAGCTTGTCCAGTTCTAGAAGATCTGACTCCCTCTTCTGGTCTCTGGTGGTACCAGACATGTACATGGTACACATAAATACAAATAGGCAAAACACCCATATATAAAAATTTTTAGAGGGCTACTTTGATAAAAAGTACTATGTTACCATGATGATGGAGCTGAGAACAAATACCATTCCTAAGGGACAAGTGCATGAGTAGCCTAGTCACACTGGATATAGTGGACAAGACAGAGTGCAGTATGACATTTTATTGCTTTCCTCAGAAAGGCTCACAAGTTAAAGCTTAAGAATTGTTTAGACTATAGTTGGCTTGAGTAATGAAAACCACAGAAGGAGAAACTATGCAGAAAGAGTAGGACACTACACCTAGCTTGTAGTTTCTAGGTTTTTGTGTTATGGCCTCTAGATAATTACTAGTAGTCTTTTTTGAATGTGCTTACTTTGATAATGATCAAAGGAGGAACAAGAGTCCTCAAGTAGCTTGGGGTAAGAATAGATAAAAAGTGTAAAATCTCAAATGGAAGAAGCACTCACTTCCCCTCATGCTGTGAAAATGGAGGGCAAAAGCATGTGGTTTGCACTGGGCTCCACACCTTCATGGTGGCTTGATTTAGACTTTGGGAGAATAAATGAGACCATTTCCTGGGGAAAGAAGCAGATGTCTCAGGGCAGAGAGTAGAACTTCCCAGAGCAACTTGAATAGGCATACAGAAACACATATAGTCTGACAGTACAGAGCCCAGGGCCTCATGGGAAGTCTGCAGAAGATTCTGGATTGGTGTAGGAGGTCCTTCTGTGTATGTGTTGCTTTTCTTGGTTAATGAATAAAGAATCTGCGTTGGCCTGTTGATAGGGCAGAACTTAGGTAGGCGGGGAAGACAGAAATGAATGCTGAGAGGAAGAAGGGCGGAGTGCGAAACGTCATGCATCCTCCACCAGAGTAAGACATGCAGAAATTTTACTGGTTGACCAAGACCTCATAGTGATACACAGATTAATAGAAATGGGTTAAATTAAGATGTAAAAGCTATTATTATTTCAGGGCTGGGTGTGTGATTATTTCAGGGCTGGGCAGCTGGGTAAAATTTCCACATGTCTTATTCTGGTGGAAGATCCATGGTGTCTCACACTCCAACCTTCTTCCCCCCAGCATTCATTTCTGTTTTCTCTGCCTACCTAAGCTCTGCCTTATCAATAGGCCAAGGCAGTTTCTTTATTCATTAACTAAGAAAAGCAACACATAGACAGAAGGACCTCCCACACCACTGGATCAGGTACCGTGGGTGGCTCACCTAGATCCCTGGGAAGGCTTTTGCTGACTGTTAAAGGAGTTTCTAAAAATGTCCTCAGTGCAGTTTACCTGGATGGTGCTCAGGAATGGTTCCCCCAGAGCCTTTCTGAGTTATGCTCCTCACTCTGTGGTATCACAGAGTGATAGAGTAATGGGCTTAAAGTGGAGCTCTGTCACCATTAGCAGAGCAGATTGTCCCTGCCTCTGTCCAGCTTGCCATGCTATGTGACTCAGGCTGGGTTTCATGACAGCACCCTGCTTTGTCTCCTTTTACATCCTCTCTCCAGTCTCTTCCAGGTATCCCCTGAATGAAACCCTCATCATCACTTTGCCTAATAATCTCTACCAGGCTCAATTTAAGACAATCCCTTTAGAAGAAAGAGCTGGATTTTTCTTGAAAGGCAGGTTATGCTGTCTCCTGAGCATAGCAACTGCATTCAACCTGTGTTGATGGCTCAGTTACAGAGTTTCTGAAGAGATAAGTTTGCAAAAGCTTTAGAAGAAATTCACACTGCTCATTCTCCCAATTCTATGGCACTAAAGGGGGACCACTATGTGCCTAGAGTAGCAATTGGTGCTGGGGTACCATCAGTAGAAATAAAGGCATGGAGTGAAGCCACAACCAGGCAGATGCTTGAGAGAAGGGTGACACAGAAATCAGCAATCCATTTTTTGCTACCCCAGTGTGACTAAAGGATAAAACCTGCTGAAGGATTCACAGAGTCAGAGAAAAGCCTGGAATGAAAACAAATTTTTTTCATCTCTATCTGCATTTAAGTACAGTCAGAAATAGAATCTGTGACCTACTATAAAAGTGGTACCCCATCTTTGCATTCTTGATAATTGCTTAAGCAATGAGGTCACCAGATCATGATGGTCCATACATAATCAATGGATTAATCCCTTAATAGATTCATGCTCTGGTGGCCCAGACCCAGAAAGACCAATATAATATATACTCACTCATAAGTGACTTTTAAACAAAAGCAAAGAAAAAACCAGCCTACCATTCACAACCCCAGAGAACCTATACAACAAAGAGGACCCTAAGAGAGACATTCGTGGATCTATCTAATCTACATGGGAAGTAGATAAAAACAAGATCTCCTGAGTAAGTTGGGAGCGTGGGGATCATGAGAGAGAGTAGAAGGTGAAGGCAGGGGAAAGGAGGGGAATGAAGAAAAATATATAGCTCAATAAAACAATTTAAAAAATTAAAAAGTAACAATACCAGGTTAAAGAAAATAGGTTGCTGGAGAAATGCCTTCGAAAGACATTGTGTCTATATCCTCTTCTTGTTTCTTTCTCTGCTTCCTGGCTGCCATGAGGTGAGCATCTCTGCTCTCCTTTGTCCTTTACTGTACCTTCTTCTACATCATACTCTGACCCACCACAAGCCCAGAGTGACGAGACCAAGTGGTCAAGGCCTGAACTCTCCGAAGTCATAGGCTAAAGTACATCTCTCATCCTTTTCAGTTGTTTCTCTCGGCATCTGCTACATCCCCTTTGGGTTCATCTGCCCACAGACCTCTGCCTAGTATATATACTCACATGGATCATCAGATCCTCTCCAAATGCCTGTTGGTGTGGGCCTTTAGTGCCTGCCCAGCAGAGACAAGGCTTTTGCTTTTACTCAATGCATTAAAGTTGGCTGGCCAGCAGTGAAGCAATGACCCCAGTTGGCTTTGTTTTCTTTGTAGAATTCTAAAAATAACAACCATCCCTTTTATGCCTTATTCAAAACTGGCCTGTGAACACATGTGGATATATCTTCTTTTAATGTGTTTTAATTTAGGATCCCCCAAAGCAACCACAGAAAAGATAAGTATTTTTGACATGTGTTATTTTCAAATTCCTAAGATCTGAGAAACTGAAGGCAAAACATGTTCCAAAACAAATGAAAACCCGTGAAGTCAGAAGAGCTTAATTCTAACTTCTGAGTTTTTGCTAAGATAGTTTTTGTGTCCTGGAGAGTCATGCCTACCCTGCCCACTCAGGCATCCTCCCAGGTCAAGTGTTCCAGTGAATACTAGCTGGCTCTTCTAACTCTAAGCATTTCCACCTTATATGATCACCTGACAATCATATTACATAAGCTGATATTTAGTAAGATAGCAAAGGGAGTGAGGCTGAAATAGCTCGAACTCCAGAGCAAATGATGGTTCTGGAAGATGCATCCTTGTTATGTCATCTGAACTGTAGCTCTTGCACCAACAGAACCATTTCCAGTGCTGTGAGGAGAGAGGGAGTGCAGACCAGCCCCACGGGAGCTCAGACATACTGTGCTGTTCCTCTTCCGTTTCTTGCCTTCCTCCTGTTTCTTGTGATCTTTCTTTGATGAATATGTATATCAAGACTTTCAGTTCAATTCCAGGCCATAGTTTTTATTTGAAAAGTGATTTCAGGAAGCCCCAGAGAGGAGCAGGGTAAAGGAAGGGAGCACCAGGACCACCAAATTTTAGAGAGCAACAAACTCATCATTACTGTGGGCACTCAGTTTAACTCTGCAAAGTGATATAAAAGTTGCAATTCAGGGATGTATCCTGGAGGCTTGAGAATTTGTGGACCAACTCCATCAGTTTCTGGTTAATGGTTGTCCCTGGGTACCACTTATCTCCTCCTTCCCCAGACAGTAGCACTTTCCAAGGCTCCAGAGAAAGACCTGATGACAGAGATGCAATTCCAGGACTGAGCCCAACAAGAACGCATAGAGCAGGCTTTGATAGCACTGGCTTCTGGGCCCTTGGCTGAAAAACTCAGTCTATGCACGAGCTACTCCAAACAAAAGTTTAAATTTAAGTACTGACCTCAAAACAGTAGACTGCTCTTCCTGACAAAAGAAGAGTAGATCTTCCTTTAAAAGACCAATTAGTTCAACTACAGTGAGGAAGCATGCATAAAATGTGTTTATAGATGTATGCATATATTTGCATAGCAAGCATGCAGATATGCATATACATGCATTTGCATATATTTGAAAGCAAGCAGGCTACCAGGGCTCCTTACAGATGTTCAGTCTAGAAACTAACATCTACTAGAATCAGAATTCAGACTACTAGAATCACTTCAAGGGAAAGGGCTGAGAAGGGTGGCAGAGGGTGAAATGAATTCTAATTCAGGAGAAGAGGCATTGTATGAAGACGTAGCCCTGGCCTAAGTGTTGACAGATAGTGGCACTTAACTGGGTGGAAGGTGGGGATGGGAGAACTAAAAGCCAACAAAATGTAAGAAGCTCTGGTGAGGGAGTCATTGTGAAAGGAAGCCAGTATAAGAACTGGTGCCAGGGATTTTACCATGCACCCTTGGCTTACAATCTGCAGTTTGTCCTCTGTGTTTGAACCATGAGAATAGCAATACCTGCTCTGGTCACACTACAGTGGAAACTCCTGGCAAGGTGGAATGTCCTATCTGGGCTGTCCAACCTAGTAGCTACTGGCCACATCTGCCTGTTGAACACATAAACATGTTTCTGAGCTTGGGGACCTAGCTTACATCATACATCATTTTTATCATTTTGAATTGAAATAGCCACAGGTGCCTAACATGTACTGCATCAAAGAGTGCCACTTAATAGGCAGTTTTAGATGTTAATGAAAATGCATCCTTACATTGAAAGTAGCTGGTGTAGAACATCTGCCTTGCTTCCCCTATGCTGCAATGAGATATTGAATCCATAAGCCAGATTTCTATTTCCAACGCTCCACTTAAAATTGCCCCTTTGACAACAGTGTGTCAGTCCGAGGGTGCCTTGTTGCCAGTAGGCCCCACCAAGAGTCCTGATGTTGCTAGCATTCTTCCAGTACCATTATTGACTTGGTTTAGTGGATGACAAAATCCAACTGGTAGCCACTAAACAGCGTGAAACATCTCAATTTTAACTTAAACTGGGGGCAGTTACTCGAAGCCTCTATAAAAGGAGTGCTCATCAGATGACCCAAAAGACAAGAGGAAAAGCCTGTGTTTGAAGAATAATAATCAGTGGCTGAAAGCTATTAAGTTCACTCTTCTAGTTCAAAGGGATTTGAAATGGCAATTTGTCAGGCAACTGTTGTCACTTTAGATGCCCCCCAGTCGCTTCTTTTGAAGCCCTTGATTGACTACAGGAGGCTATGCCAGATTCTTCTAAAGACAGATTTCCACAGTTGAACACATTTATGTCACAGTAATTATGACTCTTCCCCAACTTAATCAACAAAAGGCAAAAGAGTGCAAGTCGGAAAACATTCATGTGCCTGGCACAGCCCAGGCAGTGGCCCAGTAGCTATGCACATGGCCAGCTGAGGGGTTTTGGTCCCTTCATCATGCCATTCATTTGATGTAGAGGCAGGTGAGAGGCCTCTTCTCCTGTATTGCTTATTGGATTTGATGATGAAACACACTTCAACTTGAAATGGATTTCTGGTGAAAAGAAAACAAAACTAGCCCATTAAAGATAACTTAACTCAAAACAGTATTATCCCTTTAGTTAGCAGTGATCAATCTAGAAGGAAATGGTAAACCAGTTGTCTTTGAAACTGGATGCACAAACAAGTAGCCCCTGTGAAGCAGTGAGCGGTGAGCTTGAGAGAGATCCCCATAAAAGGCATTGACTCATACACCAGCCAAATAAATGTGAACTGTGGCTGTGCTGAGTCCTATGTCAGACTATCACTCACAGAATTGGCAATTTTTAAGTTCTCAGAAGCACTTTTGCAGCATAAAGCATTTGCAAACTGAATTTCTATTTGTTAGGCTGTCAGGAACCTATGCATCAAGAATAAGAAGCTTGTCCCCGGGAGTCTGCTGAGTGCAGAGTGCACAAAGGTTAAAGCTGAGATGTTTCATATTGTTTATTGGTTACCATTTGGATTTTGTCAACCACTGGTGCCATGCCACACATCCTAGGGGATGTTCAAACCAGAGACACCCTGATGCTAGAAAGAAAAGAAATTGTCTCTAGACCTCAACCTCTTTCTAACCAGCTTAGCGTTCCAGGAAACAGTAGCATGCCATCTCCAAGAGGGGAGAGTGATACACATACAGGAGCTTCAGGAGAGGACCAATGAGGTGGGCTCTGCCCAGCAGCTGTGTGCCAGATGTGCCTGCAATGGATGTGTTCTTATGGACACATATCTATTATCTATTGTATGGATACATATCCATATGTAGATCTGGATACATGTCTATACATATGTATCCATAGGAACACATCCATTGCAAATAACCAAAGAGCAGTCATGGCAGAGAAATAACAGTAGACATACCTGCAAATGGCACATATAGGCAGGGCCAAGAGTGAGGTCAGAGAGACAGTAACCCAGCACTGTGAAGAAGATGGACAGAGGCAAAGCTGGAGAAAAACTGCAAGGCCAGTCATAAGGTCAGTGAGACAATAACTTACAATGGGCAATGGTGAACAGATGGCAAGAGGCAAAGCCATGGAAGATCAGAAACGAACAAGATGAGGAATCCCACCTTTAATTGCTTCACAGGTATATGGCAGTACCAGACTCAGGGGCCTATATATATGGTGACAAGGAATATATGAATAGAGTAAGGTGGCAATACCCACCAGAGGGTCAAGCCATTGCATCCCCTTATGTATATGCAAGGAGTACTTCTTATTGTGGGATGCTGCTTAGGCCATAAAATCATCAGCCCAAAGATTATGTTACCTGGTCTATCTCACAGGACTCAAAAATACATTCCGCTTTCATGAACAATTGACAGGAATTACTCAGGTAAAGAAAACAATTGATTGCAGGCATTCATAGGCCACAGATGTCATAGGACCACGGAGCCAATCCAAATTAGGAGGTTGGGAAGGTTTTCAGAAGAGCATTAAGACTTAGACGTTGAAGAGTTCATTCTGGCAAAGCTGTGCCCTCCAAGCAGGAAAAGAAAGGAAAAGCCATTTTTCCCTGAGAGAATAGGATCACAACGAGAGTGCAGGGAGCATGGAAAGGCAGGAGCAGATCTTTTGTGTTAATTACCTTTCCCATCCTGTGATAAGTTACCCAGACGAAAGGTAAGTCAGAGAACAAAGGGTTTGCGTGGGCTTACAATTTGGAGAGAATACAGTCAGTAATGGAGGGGAAGGCATGGAGGCAGAAAAGTGGGGCCAGCCTGGAATCAGAAAGATCACATTGTCATCCTCACACAGGAAGGAGAAAGAGAAAGAACAAGACGGTAAATGGGGCCCAAATATGAAACTCCAAAGCCTACCCTAGTGGTGTACTTCTACTTCTAGGAGGTTGCATAACCTCCCAAACAATACTACCCACAGGGGACCAAGTATTCAAATACATGCGCCTAAGGAGGATCCTTCCTCATTCACACCACCACATTCCACGCCCTGGCCTCTGTGTACTTTATGGCTCATGGCCTTTGCGTAACACAAACCTCCATGCCTTCTTAATAGGTAACTATAGTAATATATATTTTCTATTCCTGTAATAAAATACCATTAGCAAAGTTGACTAGTAGAATAAATAGTTTATTTTGACTTAAGGTTGCAGAAGGATAAATGTTCATCCTGGTAGGGAAGAATGGCAGCAAAGAACAGGTATGGTGGCAGAAACATGAAGCAGGGAGGTCATTTTCTGCATAAACATGAAGCAAAGAAAGTCAACTGGAAGTGGGATGAGGCAACAAACTTTCAAAGCCTACCTTCAGTGATGTATTTCTTCCAGAAAGTATGTCGTTGCATTTCCCTCCTTAAAATGGCACTACGAACAGAGAACCAAGTGTTCAAATGCTTGAGACTAAGGAGGAATCTCTCTCAATGAAGTGGCCACATTCCACTCCTGGCCCCCATGGGCCTTGTGGTCATATCATAATGCAAAATGTACTTAGTCCAACCTCAAGAGTCTCCACAGTCTTTCTCAGTCTCAGCACTGTCTAAAAGACTAAATTATCTTTTGACACTTCTAGTCATTTTTTTAATTGCATCCTCCTTAAAAAGTATTACATCCTTCCAACATACAATGGCACAGAATAGACGTTACTACTTCAAAAGGGAGGAAAAGGAAATGGGGTATAGTAAGGAAATGCTGTAGCAAACCAAGACCAAACAACAGCTCCTGTAGCTCTGTGTCTGGTGTCTGGGACTTCAGTTTCAAAGGGCTCAGACGGTTCTGACTCTCCAGCTTTGCTGTCTACAGCAGACATCTTTCTGTTGGGATGCTTCTGTTCCCTGTATGCAGGCCTCATTGGCAGATGTGTCATGATTCTGGAACCTCCAAATCCCCACGGTGACTGCAAGTCCAGGTTTCACTTTTACAATTGTGTTGTCAGGCCTCTCAGATCCTCCTGCCCTTCTAGGATATTCATGCAAGGACTTTCTGCAACATGCTCTTTAAAACCAGGGAGAATAATCTATAGTCCTTTAGTTTTGCTTTCTTCATGCCTCAATCTGGCACCACTTGGACAACTCTGCCAAGTTTAGCAGCTTGGGATGCACCCTGACTTGGTATGAACCCTGACTTGAAATGGACCCATGCTTGGGATGAACCCTGACTTGAAATGGACCCAGGCTTGGGATGAACCCTGACTTG
>JAQHUG010000009.1:15571883-15588979 GCA_028555095.1 Dicrostonyx torquatus
GATTGCCATGGTCATGGTGTCTCTTCACAGCAATAAAAACTCAGCCTAAGGCATCTCTCTAGCACAGGACTGAATCATACTTAATTTTATATTCACACTTTAATGAAAAGTCCTTTGGATGTCTATTTCTTACTAGAATTGTGATTTTTTTAACTCCCTACCTTGTAAATAGAACCTGTTGATTAATTTAGGTCCTGGCAAGGAGACAAGGGTCTTCTCTGATCTTCGGCCAAAACTTCTCCTACAACATAATACCCACTACATGGTTTAATCTAGTATTTCTTTTTTAAAAAGGGGAATGGAGTCTAGTGTGAAATTGCTATTTCTCAGTGAACTCATGCTGGCTTCTTGTGATCACAGATTCTCTGAAAGGGGGAACCAGAATGAGTAATGTGTTCCAGAATCTTGCCTGAAATGCACATTGAAGGTGTGTGTGCCCCATCCATGCCGACTCTGAAGCAAAATGAAACCGGGAGAGCTGTGTCTTCCAAACATTTTCACCCAGGACTTCCCAGGAACATGCTTACGACTCTGACAAGTCTTACGCTTCAAAGACTCCCAGAACTAACCATAGTGCATCACAGTTTTCTCCTGGGAATGGTAGGTATATCTCTACCAGCTCTCCCCCCCCCACAAGACATCCCTTCTCTTCCTAGACCACATTCCAGTGGCAGAATGCATAGGTATCTTTCTGAATCTCTCATGGTGCCACATTCCTACGATTTCATGCTTTGATGGTGAATACTACAGAGGTACAGTTGGTCTCTCTAATGATGCTCAGGGTCACCTGCATCCTGGGAGTATCCTGGGGAAAGGTGAAACAAACAAATGAGTACAAAACCAAAGGTGGAAAGTGTTCTCATCTGTTTGACAAAGGCAGGCTTGGTGACATATCCTGTATGTTGTATCAATGAAGATGACACCATAAAAAGATGCTCTGTGAGAGTGGACACCGTTTCCTCCGAAAGCCCTCATCTCATTCATATGACATCCTCCATGTCAGACCCTTGTTCTTCCCTGTATATGAGGCTCGAGTCCTTCTTGGTGCCCAGCAATAGTTTTATGGGACTGGCTCCCTTATGCCCCTCTGGAATCCAAACCCAAAGGAACCCGGACAGTGGGCAGTTCTGTGACAAGCCCTGTCAAGGACTTTCAGAGAACTTGTTTATTCTACATGGAAAATCAGTTGATTTATATAAGCCCCATTTTAAAGACTGAGAAGTTGAGGTTCAGAAATGTGACTGACGTGTGGGTGGTGAGCTGAACGGTGAGGAGAGGGGTCTGGGTAAGTTTAACTGCAAAGTCTGTGGTGTGTAACCTTTTGGTCACCAACCCCTGGAACAAGCAGTCTTGGAGGGCACTGTGCATACTAAACTTTCTATGAGCCTTGGCTTTCATTGCTTTTAGGACGCTCATCCTGTGGTAGAAGCCTAGGTATCTGGATGCTCGGAAGCCCATTGAAACTTCTGTGGTTGAAAGCCTCTGAGGCCTGCAGTCCATTTTCTCCTTCCTCTCTCCCCCAACACTTGAAACCTTCATTTGTTCGCCCTAGCATGGTTAGCGGGACAGAGGGCATGCACATCTGTGTTTCCACATGCCCTCCCCTTCGTGTGCACCGGCATCACCAAGGAGACACCTGTGTATACAGTCACCTGCTTTGGCCTGACAGACATTTATTTGCTGCTGTGTAATGAGGGAAATTTGCACTCAGCCTTGAAAATTTGGCCACACTGGCTCGTCCTTCCTCTTCCCCAGTGATTTCTTTGCAGAGAACGGCCACAGTCCACTGATGCTTTGCTGTACTCGGCTTCACAGCTCTGGAAAGATCTGTTTTGCACCTGTACCTTGGCCTCCGTTGGTGCTCAAGCTGTCAAGGAAGCCCTGCATAGCGGTGTTAAATCAAGTTGGACATGACAGGGAGGAAGTGCTTTTAAAGGCAGGTGTCGGATCCTGTCATACATTATTTTATGGGATGGCCCTTTAAAACAGAACTGTGTAATGGGGCTTGCTTTAAAGAGCTTGGCCTGTTTCACCACACTGAAGGGAAATGATGTGAAAAAAAAAGGCAGGAGCATAAACCAAGGCTGTCTATGTCTACTGTCATCCACATGCACAAGAGACCAGCAGAGGGATAGTAGGGCTCTTCTCAAATCAGTAAAGCATCGTGGGCTTCCCTTAAAGTGACAGAAGACATCTTTATCTCAGCCAGAGGATAATCGCAAATCTCATTCCAGGATAGCTAAATTGTTCATTCTTTTCATTTACTAGTTATTTAAAATTAAAAGATTTCAGCAAACAAAAATATCAGATATCATTATAACAATTTCAATCATTGTTTTAGTTGATTCTCCCTATCCATTTCTTTTTTTTTTCTTTTGTGTCTTATGCATTCTATTGCCCTCCATGAATTTAGTTTTCTGAGTGTAGAACCAGCAAGTACTGTCAATATTCCTGGAATGGCCATGAGGCTAGGAAGATGCCCTATGGAATACAGGTAGGGACAGAAGAATGAAAAAGGCACTGGGCACTAGGATGAGGTGTGAGTCTCATCTCTTTGGGGACCATTTCTTTGCTGGGTGGTGACCCAGCCTGCTGGGAAGTGCAAACATTTACAGAGCTCTGCTGATGAGCTAGTTCACTGTCCCTCGGTTTCCAGACCCTGAGCCATAGGCTGGAAAGGCTACTTACTGCCACGTTAGCACAGAATCGCTGATTTAGAAACACACAGAAATGATTCCTGTCACCATAGTGATATGTACTGCACCTCAGAGTTCAGCCTCTGGTCTGGCCAACTGTACAGTCATGAGATTCTTAGCCTCCAGATGCTCTCTGTGTTTTCACCCAAACAACATCTTCAACCATAGATTCCATTTCGTCTGTAATTTTCTATGTTCAGAGGACACTGGCACTGCTTCCCACAGTGGTATCAGGCAAAGGAATGAAGTTCCAGGGAAGGGTTAGGGCTTCCCATATTTTGCCACCTGGTAAACAGTGAATTCTTTTACTCAGACTCAGCCAGGATCATTACCATCTAAGGTACATTGTCTCTGCTGTTTTTAGATATTAAATGTTTAGCAAATCCAAATGAAAGGGTTTTTTTTTTGAGGTAGGGATTCTCTGTAGCTTTGGTGCCTGTCCTGGAACTAACTCTTGTAGACCAGGCTGGCCTCAGACTCATGGAGATCCGCCTGCCTCTGCCTCCTGAGTGCTGCGATTAAAGGCATGCACCACCACTGCCCAGTCCCAAAAGTTATTTTTTAATGCGAGAAAATAAAATGTAAATAGATAAAGATGTGTCATGTAGTGAGTTATAACACAGGAGAAACCATGGGCCTCACCCAGATAAATAACATAAATATCATGAACTAGCAACCTTTTGGGTGGCATTGGGTCTTAAACTTCCAGGCCTGTGCATTCCTTGTAAGTGCTCCACCACTGAACTATGTTCCCAGACCACTAACCTAGAGGTCTCTCATAGGCACCTGAATCTTTTCATCTCAGTCTTTTCTCCGAATCTTACTGAATATGAAGATGTTCACAAAAGAGCTCTGGGGTTTGTTGGTTTAGGTTATGTGTTGCTGAACTCAACATTGAAGAAATCATATTATATGTCCATGTTGACACTTCCTTTGTGATCCTCGAGCATACAGCTTTCTTTCTCTTATAATAATAGGTAATTTCCCCTTCTCTGGCTACATTATGATGTCTTTTGCTATTTTCTTGTGGGAAGTCGGGTCTCTTCTGGTTTGCTTATTCATGAATGCTTACACCCATGAAGATGATACAATATTTCTTGCACAAGTATAAATGCAAACATCTTGCTGTAAAATATCTGTGGAGGGTGCATTTTCTGGGTCATAGGGCATTCACATTATCTGCATTTTTGGATAGTAACAAATTGTTTCCAAAGGAGATTGCATTAACTGAGCTTTCCTTCACACCATACAGTTATTATTTTTGCTAATAATAATAATTCTTTGTATTACTGATGCCTTTTATTTGTTTTAGTCCTGCATGAAAAAGATGCTTCATTTTTTTCATACTTTGTCATTCCTCTGTCCCCAGTTCAATGGAATATCTTTCTCACGTTTAATAGTCACCCAAGTTTTGTCTTCCACACCATTTCTCCTTAAATGCTCTGTTGTCTGCTGGGCAGTTTTCTTTCCCCCTATGTCTGCAGCCTGCTTTGTAGATTCTGAATACTAACCCTGTGACTGTTGGCTATGCTGCCAGCATCTTCCTCTAGTCTGTCTTTTCATTCTCATGTCAATTTTTTCACATTAGTTCTTAACTAAAATGTAACTGAGTTGGCTTATTGCTGTCTTTGTCATTGTGGTGACTGTGGCTTCACACAGTCCCAAAATCTCAAGGACCATGTTGTATAGAAGACTCAGAGTAAGGAGAGCAGTTAAGACCACAGGGAGAAGCAAGCAGAAAAGATTCCCTCTTGAAATAGGGGAAGGCACATTGCAGAGGCTGAGTAATTTAGTGGGATGAGAAAGGTGCTGATTGGAAGTAACAGGTTATCTGTAAAAGGGGGAGGCCAGCCTGGTCTACAAGAGCTAGTTCCAGGACAGGCTCCAAAAGCTACAGAGAAACCCTGTCTCGAAAAACCAAAAAAATAAAATAAAATAAAAGGGGGAGGAGATAGGGAAGAAAAATAGGAATTGCGTCTCATCAACTTCCTATTCTTTGAATTAATCAGCAGCACTGCAATATGAAAAGACAGGGTCTTTAGAAGGTAATTATATCATGAATGGGATAGTGATATCATGGATATACTGTAAAAGGCCTGGAAAGGACTCGCTTCTGTCCCCACAATGGAAAAGCCCATCAGAAGGTGCCATCATTAAAGCAGAGATGCAGGTTGACTGATTATTGTACGTTTATAAATGCAACAGAAAGGCATGGCTACCAGCATTGAGTAGCATGAAGATACAAGTATGTGTCTCTTGAGGTGATACTGGAAATGCCCAGGACTCCTTAGGACACCAGGGCATATATGGAACATGTGTGGTACTGAAACATCTGACGAATTTGAGGTTATCACAGATATCAAGCATGATAAGTGTGAGAAAGAAATGCTTTTTAAAACTCATCCTTATAGCTGTTAGGTGTGTGTGTGTGTGTGTGTGTGTGTGTCCTGAGCCTGTCTGCCCTGAATCAGCTCTTCCCATTCTTTTGGGGGACCGGTTTATAATGCATTCTTGTTGCATTCTTGCATGGACCCAAGTTTGAGAATCAAAGCAGGAACAAAACAGGAAATTAGCAAGCAGCAAGAAGGGGAAAGGGCAAAGAGAAAGAAAGGGAGATTTGCCTGAGCCTTTTTACATTTTTTATTTGAGGCTGCCGTGCCTTGAAATTGTAAGTACAGACTTTATTTGGCTAGAGTGAAAAATGTTTTTCCTGTCCTTGGTATTGCTAGGAAAGCAGAGCTATTGGTGGAAACTGAATCTATCATTTCGTGGGTGTGATTCTATACTTCAGTCTGTACATATGTGCACTATCATCTGTCAACTATAAGACAACTTTGTCTTTATTCATAAAATCAAAATGTATGAAAATTGTCATTGTATGTAATGACTTGATTGAAATATAATCATGTAAGAATTGGAGAAAACAGCTATCCTTAGAGTAAGGAGAGTGTGATGCTATCCTGGCCTACAAAGACCCTGACTCTAAAGGGAAAGAGAGAGATGAGAGAAAGACGAGGAAGAAGGGAAATCCTCTAGGGACTAAAAATGTGAATTAAACTTTAGTGACCACATAGTTGAGCCTCCTGGGTGATGGAGCCACAAAACACGTAGCCTTGGTAGGGCATTTTATTTGGAGCCTCTCGTAGTACCTGTTCCCCTTCCTGATGCCATCCCAGGAGTTGTAACAAACTTCAGAAGTTTAGGGATCCATTTGTTTAACTACTAAAGTGATTCGTGGACATTAGCAGTAATCAGGAATTTGTGTAGCCCAGTGAGTGTGCTTCAGTTAACTATAGAAATTTTTTAAAGTTTTCAGCTAAGCATTAAATTACTAAAAACTATTAAGTAGTATGGTGCAGTCATACAAATAGATTTGGACTCCTGTTTCTTTTTGTTTTTCAGCTGAGGTCTGCTTAAAAAAAAAAAAGATGCAAGCAAACAAACAAAAACTCACAATGCAAAACACAAGAAAGTGCCTGGGAGCCCAAAGGGCATAGGAGTAAAGTCCGATCTGTGCAATCTATCTCTTGATGTGTCTAAATTTCGCTGGAGAATCTCCAATATGGGTAATTAATTATTAGAGGTTGAAAGATTTCAGTGGAATTCTATCTACCTATTCTTAGATCTCCTGTTACCTCCCCTCTTTAGTTCCCTTTCCCTTCCACCCACTCACACACGGCCCAGTAGCACATGTTGTCGCCCATGGAACTGGAGTTTCTAGAGAATTGAATTGCTTTGTATATTTCTAGAAGAAAAGGAGGAGGGAGAAATAGAAGCAAGACATTTTTAAAGGGTTTAAAGATACCGAGATCTGAATGGTGTGCTGCGTTACTGGTTGGCTTGTCTAAATTTAAAGTGGGGAAAAAAGAGGAAGAAGGAAACATCCATATGGAAAAGGATCCAAAATCAGCTCAAAATACATGAAATGAAAAGTTTCTGCAAGTCAATTATTCTCATTTGAGTCTAGGTAGCTTAGTGAGTTGATTTCCGAAACAACTACAAGTTCTAGGAACAGCGAGTTTCCAAGCAGGAACCTCCCTGCGAAAAACTTCTGGAGCCAGTGAGCCACCCAATGGTCCTTTTCGGCATTGCAGGCCACTCAGAAGCAAAAACAATCAGAAATTCTCCCTAGGAAGTAAATATGCTTTATTGTAGGTTGAGTCAGGTAAGATTCTTAAGAGGTTTTGCATTTTCTGTTGAGTTTTTTTAGTCTATATGAGGAGAAATTTTGCCCACAGCTGTAACCACAATCTTTTATTAAACTATCTAATTTGATTTTTTTTAAAAAATCAAGTTTATATGGCTAATGGATTTTTTGTTTGTTTGGTTGCTGTTTTTGTTTTTTGTCTTGCTTTTGTTTTGGGGTTTTGAGGCAAAGTTTCACTGTAAAATCCAAGCTACCCTCAAATTTTTAATCCACCTGCATCCGCCTCCTGCTTGCTGGGATGGCAGGTCTGAGCTGTAACAATACTCCATTTATTTTACTTCTTTAGCTACTAGTGCAGTATTGAACACACAAAGAGCAGCAAAGAATCACCATCTAGTATATCTCCACCCTCCAGGAGAGAAAAGCCATTGATATTCCAGAATATTCCTCCCAAAGTCATTTCAGCCAGCATGAATAAAAATTTAGCTAAGTTCAAAGTCGGTGCCATCTAGTTGTGACAAGTGGGGAGTCTCATAAATCCTCGAAAGATTGGCTTTACAAAGGACATGATGTCCTTCCCTGAATAAAGATATTAGAGAAGCCCAAAGTAAATGTTGTACTTCCAAATAACTTTCTCCAGAACAAATAATTAGACCATAGATACTTCCAAATAAATAGTCTCCATAATTCAGAAAGCAACTTAAGACAGGTGAGGAACTATCCTAAGTCCAAGAAGTCTACAGAGGCCCATCAAGAGAGGCCAAGTAGGAATGGGTACCAGGCCAGAGAAACAGCTAGAAAGAGTGTTGTTTGGACAAGTGCTGGTATTTCAAATGAACTCGGGACTAGTAACAGCATTGTGTCAGGGTTAATTTTTATGATGATATTATGGTTATATAATAAATGTCTCGAGCTACAGGAAACGGCTTTTAAAATCTGTAAGCACTGAGTCGGCGTGTGGGTACAGAATGTTGAGGTAATGCTTTACGTGGTGCAAGACAGAAAGGTCTAGACAGGGCTCATGTGGGTCTTGGGGTTCCTGCTCACTGGTCTTTGTATGAGGCTGGCTGGCTGGAGACTTCAGTCCCACGTGTGTAAACATTTGTGCCTGTGTAAGAGGAAATGGGTTTTCTGAAATCTCTTTTAAAATCTCTCTGAGAGTCTGGGTGGTTCTGAGTTTGAAATTAGACATCAGTCCAATGATTGGTTAAAAATTTTCACCTTAAGGATGAAAGTGGGGAGATATTATTTCCTTTTCTTCTTTCCAGTCCCAGCTTTAAATCTTCTACCAGTCATACCTTCCATCCTCTTGTCACCCCCTTTTCTCCCCGTCCTCTTCTTTCTCCCTCACTTCCTGCTTCCCATACTAAAACACTGTTAAATTTAGAAGATGGGTCTATGGTTATCTGTTGTTTTATTACTGTTGTGTTTATAAACATGTGGAAGGTTTGACAGTTTAAAAAATGCTGAAACAATACCCATTCATGTTCCTGAAAAGAAATAGCCTAAAGCCCACACCTTACATACTGGAGTCAAGTCTCAGAAGCTATGACCATTAGCATGTTTAAAAAGCTCACAGAGATTCCCTTATGCATGTGCAGTTAAGAGCCATTGGCCAGTGTCCCTATCTCTGGTGCTAATTTCCCAGAGAGGTGATACTGTTCAGCTCAGATTGGGTTGGGGGGCACCTGCTCAGCTTCTCTGAGTTGAAAGGGCCATGTGCTACATGACTGAGAAAGGCAGCTGTTTAAAGATGCCAGTAATTACATAATGGAGAGGTGTCTACCAGGCCTGATCATTTGTCAAAGGAAAGTAGAGATTTTGTCCTTCCGAATTCTAACCAAATACAAGCCCATATCTATATGCTCATACACGATGAAACTGTGGGAATCAGAGAACTGAGAATTCCTTGATTGGATCCCAAGTTTCCCTCAAGCAAATGAATCTAGAGTGTCCCTATACCCTTTCGCCTCCCCAGGTCCCATTATGGGCCTTTGCTATGCACCACAGGCCTGTGACCTGTGTGCATTAGAGATTAGACTGAGGCTCTGCCCCATGGAATCTAAGATGGGAACACAGGGAGGGTGAGGAGGCACTGAGAGGCTAGTCTTCTTCTTCTGCTCATTGGTATTCCAAAGAAAGAGAGGTAGAGATGGTCCAGTCTTGGGCGGTTTTACTTAACAGTGGCTCAGTGCTCTGATGGCACAAAGGTTCAGCCGTCAGCCATTCTGCTTTTCACACTCACAGACTGCTCGTTAGCTTGCATAAGATACATAACGCTCTTGTGAAATACACTTTGCATTAGGTCACAGGGCCCAACTGTTGGCTCATGAAATGTTCTGAGCATGTATAAGGTAATCTGAGATTTTCCACGATGTTATGTGTATTACAGACTTTGTTATTTTCAACTTACAGTGTGTATATTGGGTTATAACCCCACTGTAAGTAAAAGAGAAATAAAGAAGCCCAAAGTGAATGGCATATTCAAAATAACTGCTCTCCACAATTCGGAAGCAACCTAAGGAACTCTCCCAAACACAGGAAGCCTACAGAGGTGGAATCAAGTGAAGCCAAGTGGACTGGGGACTGGGTCATCAGAGCTAAAGACGGGCTTGTTTTGAGATAATCCATTGGCCTGGTTAGTTTTTGTAAAGCTGCACAAATTGGAGTCATGTGGGAAGAAAAACTTGATTGAAGAATTCTCTTCATTGAATTGGTCTGTAGGCATGTCTATGGGTTTTTTTGATTAATGATTGATGTGGGAAGGTCCAGTCCACTGTGGATGCTGCCACCCCAGAAGGATGTTGAACCAGAAATCTTAAGCACAGTTTTAAAGGAGATGTTTTTTATGCCCTGGTCATCTCTGTGAGATAACCCAGGGCTAGAGAAATCTATAAACAAAAATGTAGGCAGCATTGCAACAAAAGTGACACTTAGAAAAGCTTCTTATTTTTATTAATGATTCTCTTCATCCCAGATGTGAGAGGAATCCATTTGTGTACCTCTGCACGATGCTGTGGAGGAGCAGCGAGTATGGCCACGGGCAGCAGAGACGACATCTTTGAGTGTACGCTTTTGTGTGTGTGTCTTCAGAGATGTGGGGCATGTTTCCCTGCACGCCCTTCCTTTCCCCTTGTATTAGCTATGTTTATGTTGCTGTGATAAAATGCAGTTTATGGAAGAGTTTATTTGGCTTATGGTTCTAGAGACATAAGAGTCCATCATGGCATGGAGACAGAGCAACCAGCCCCGAGATCAAAAGGCGCATCACTTCAATAGAAAGCGTGAAGCAGAGAGAGTAAACTGGAAGAGAAACAAGGCTAGATAACATCAAAGTCAACCCCCAGTGACATCCTTCCTCCAGCAAGGCTGCACCTCTCAAACCTCCCCCAAACTGCCACCAACTGGGAACCAACAGGTACAGAGCTTGTGGGGTTGGGGAGAGGGAGAGCATTTCTCATTCAAGCCATCACACTCCTCAACAGAGATACCTAACTTTTACTCCTGTGGTTACCTAGTAACATTCTGTTCAATACTGACCTCAGCACTCTAGGCTGGAGTGCAGTGGTACCAGGGATGCTCTGCTGACAAGATAGAATGAACCTGCCGCTGTTGGTTAAAGCTCCCGGGTGACCCTCCCTGGGTGTGGCAAGCTCTCTTCCTCATCTGAAGCTAAGTCCTGTTTGGCTTCTCTCTCAAGTCAAATTTTCCACTGTAGAGGGTTGGGAAATATTAATTTAACTTAATTTAATAATTAAAGTACTAACTTTTCTTATCTTTACTGTATCAGGGTTTGACTTTATTGTAATCCCATTTTCAGAGGGTTCTTTGTTTTTTTTTTCATCTCTTTCAATAAAGCTTAAATCTGTCAGCATTTGACTATGTCAGCCTGTGAGTATGCAGCATTTGGAATTGTGAGTGGAGAGGGGATATTTAACTGCAAAGTTCAATAAATAAATTTTGTTCTGCCTCTCCGCCTGGATTTGTGTAATTGTGTCAGACAAAAAAGAATGTGTTTGAGTGCATGGTGTGTGTTTGCCTGTGTTGAGAGATGTTCCTCCCAACACTGAAAATGAATTTTGACTCTTTATGGTCTAGTAAATTAGAAGTTGGAGGGTCTGCTGTCTCAGAAATCAGCACCTCATACTTTTCTGTAAGAAATGAAAATCCAGATTCAAAAGGTATGAGGTGGCTTTACCCTTAGACTTCACTTGAGGACAGTCAACACATTTTTGATGTTCTGCCACTGAGAAGCAGAGACTCTCAGTCATAGGAAGCTCGCAGCCTGCAGCTATTGACCACTAAACACCATCCTCTATAAATGAAAATCAGGGATCTTTTTGTTGGAGACTGAGCAATGAAAGAAAAATCCTGAACTTCACTTTGAAGCACAAAGTGAAGAACTAAAAACAAGATGAACCTGATGCAAGAGCCTGTTCGGGCTGCCAGAACCACACCACAGAAGAGGCTTCAACAGCCAAATGAACTTTCACAATTCAGGAGGCTAGACAACCGAGTCCATGGTTGGGCAAGGTTGTCTCTCTGCTTAGCTTGTAGAAAAAAATATCTTATGTGTATACATTTGGTCCTTGTCTCCATTTAAAAGCGAAGGGGAAAGGAGAGAGAGAGAGAGAGAGAGGTTGGTTGCTGAGACACAATGCTAGGGTACATAACACACACCCACACAGCACATACATAAAACACATCCAGATGTTCCCCTACACACTGAGAACATGAATTCTAGTGGATTAGGGCTTTACCCTTAGACCTCATGTAGCCATAATAACACCTTTAAAGACCCTGTCTCCAAATGCAGTCAGACTGGAGTTCAGGCTTCAGTTTGTGGATGAGGATGCTGAGAATACAACTCAGTCCAAGACACACATGAAAGGTACAGAAGAGCTGGCCTGAAGGGAACCAACTGACCATATAATGATACCAACTGAGAATCTAAAACCTTCAAAATCTGTACCCATGTGCCCATTCTGATGAGGCTAAACTGAATGAATATGTTAAAGACTAGGGAGGATGGAGAAATCCTCTTTGGGCTTGAAAGCTGGCTGGCTACTGCATCTGTAGGATGGACGTCGACATCCAGAAGTCCCACGTGGTGATTATTTCAGTGACACCAGAGGCAAACGCTGATAGTAAATGATGAAATCCATGGCTAAAGTTTTAACGGGGAAGAAAATATTTTCTCCACCTCAAAGTATCTTTCCAAATCAGATGTACCTTACAAAAGAGAAATGCCAAAACATGGGGAAACCACGTTAAACACTCTCTCAGAGCTACCCAGAATCTTAGTGTTTCAGAACACAGCAAGATCTCACTGTCAAGGCCAGCATGGGCTGTGTAGCCAGACCCTGTCTCAAAAGCAAAGCACCATCATTATGCCTCTCCTAATATGACACAATGAGGACAAAAATGAATTTCTGGAACATTTATGACCAAATTTGCATAACCAGAATCTCATCGTGAGGAAACAACAGATAAATCCAACTGGAACAAGTTCTACGAATTATCTATGTATTCCAGTACCTGATATACAATGCAGCACATGCTCAGAAGCTCTGGTCCTCACTCCGAGACATGCGAGGTCAGAGAACTATGATTTCTAGAGGACTCACTGAACCTCTGGATGCCACATGGCTCCCCTGGTCCTTCATCTCACCTACACAGGGGTGTGAGTTACAGTGCATCAAAGGGCATGGTACATGGAGACTTCCAAAAAATGTTACCATTGTTTATCATAGAATTGGGGACCATGTCTACACTATTGCCACCACAGTTGATACTGGTTACAATACTTTGGATTGAAATGTGTCCCAAAGGCTCTTATGTTAAAGTTTTGGACCTCTGTCTGTGGTGCTGCTGGGAGATTGGCAGAACAATGTTATGGAGGTGGGGCCTGGTAGGAGGGAGAAAATTGGGTCATTGGAAATCCTCTTTCCTCCTCCTCTTCTTTTTCTTATTTACTTACTTTATTTTAAGCAGGCATTTATTTGGGCTCACAGTTCCAGGCGGGAAGTCCACAGTGACTGAGAGGATATGGCAGTAGGCACCCACAGTAGGAAGCAGAAAGGTTAGATTTTCAACCATGTAGCACAGGCTGGCCTGGAACTTGCTATGTAGATCAGGCTCTAGCTTTAAATACATAGAGATCTGCCTACCTCCTCTTTCTCTTGAGTGTTCTCTTGAGTGTCACTACCATGCCTGGCTAGTGAGCCAACCGTCTCCCTAGTCGTCATGATGCATGATGCAAACAGGTCTTTCCCATCAGGCAATTCCACCATGATGTTTGCCTTGCTGGCCACAAAACAAGGTAACCAAGCAACAACAGACTAAAACCTCTGGAGCCAAGAGCCATTTTCCCCCTTTCTTTTTATTTTAGAAATAAGATCTTTTTGTGGTCTAGGATAGCTTCAAACTCACAATCCTCCTGCCTCACCTCCAAAGGGCTGGGATTTTCCTCCTCTCCAATGCCTAGCTCAGCTATTTGTTCCTGCTGGGAGAGGCAGGCTGACAAGTTGATAAAGTGAGACCCAGTTAACAGCAAGTCAAATAATCAGAATGCTTGTGGGAGTGAGAGCTGGTAGCAGAGAGAGCCAGAGTGGCCCTAAAGTGGACAGCAGAAATGCATTTCATTATTTCATTGTATATAAGTCCATGTGTGTGCATGCGTGCGTGCGTGCGTGCCTGCGTGTGTGTATGATTCTGGGGATTTGAACTCAGGTCCTCACGCTTGCACAGGAAGCACCTTACCTTCTGAGTGCTCTCCCTGGCCTCTGTCCCATGTTTTTCAAAGCGAGTAGGCATTTCCACTGGCTCAGTCCTCTTGCATTTTCCCTTCTGCTCTTTAGATGCCACTAGTCTCCCACTTTTCAGGGTGGTTTTAAAAAGCCTGAGGCAGGGCCAGCACCTTTCCTCCTTCCTCGGCTGCAGCCATTTCAGTTTCCCGTAAAATGCGAGGTTTCTCCCTCACCATATTTACTATGCACAGATGCAGAAGGAGAATTACTCACGTTCTGCAATAAAAATAAGCTGGGCTTTGCCAGCACCTGCTTTCCGCTGTTTAATAATGCCGGGGTCCCTTCCTCTACATGCCTCTATTTACTCTTCCTCAAATTATTTTTGTTCCCAGTTGACAAAGATAAATGGTGGGATTAATATATATTGAAGCAGTCCCTGTGAACAGAGTGCCAGCCCGGGAAAGGGTGGGTATTATTTCCCTCAGGTAAGGCGGCATAGAGAACTGGATTAAGAGTCATTTGCTGTGGGGCTTTACATGATCACAGTCCATTAGTGACACACCGTTTATGAAAATTGCTTTTTTCTTAAATAAAAATCAGAATGACTTTCATTAACTTGTCAGGACTGAGCCAAGCCCACTGCAACCCCCACCCCTACCCCCAAGGGAAGACAAAATATCAGTGGTGGAGCTTAGTTGTTTTGTTTTTTAATTTAACCTAATCATCTCCAAACTGTTGACAGCCACCATGGGGGTGGGGTGAGGAATGCTATCCTTTAAGATTCCCTGATGTCGACCTGCAGTTTAAGGTGAAAGTGTCAAAGGAAGGGGTGAGAAAGTGTCAAAGTGAGGCCAGCCAGCGTGGGACTCCTGGCTGTGTGCTTTAGTTTATGCAAATCTCTCTAATGTTAGGAAAGATTTGGCAAAATGTGCAATGAGTGGGTGCTTTCAGTGCTGTGGCGTTTTTGCTTTCATTTTACAGCATGTTCTTGAATAATAAAAGGAGAAATTTCAGCTAAGAAGTTCAAAGTTGACCTAAGCCTAAGCTTCTCCCAAGCCCGAGGACACACAGGGTGGGCAGGGTATACAATGGGTACCTAACTATGTTCTTGGACTGTCCTGTGTGTGATGGGACATTTTTCTTTGCTAGGAAAGTAAATATTCATTTGGTGTTGTGTTTTGAATAATTGTTAAGGCTACTTAACATTTGGCTGTTTTGTTTTGCTTTGTTTGAAGCAGTTTATATAGCTCAGTTTGGTCTCAACTCTTTATACTCTTGAGGTTGACCCTGAACTTCTGATCTTTCTGCCTTTATCCCCGAAATGCTGGAATTGCAGACTCATGCCACCACCTCTGTGGTTTCCTGCATGAGGGGCAAGTATTGTACTACCTGAGCTAAGTCCTAGACTTCTTAACAGTTGAATAATATTTCTTAAATGCTAATAAAAATGATGTTAGAAGTGCTAATTATTTATGATTATATATAGGATTTTCCTCTTCCTGCTTTGGTACGTAGATCAAATAACTGCTCCGTTATTAGATTTTCAAGCTTCATATGATGGAGGGAGTTACCAAGAGGCCAGCATCTCCAAAATGAGACAGCAAGAACTCAGAGACAGTCTGGGGCAAATAGCTTAGTTAGATGATCAGTGTTCACCAGGCCAGTTTAATGCCTCATTTACACAACATCTATGGCTAGATGGGAACAAATGACAACTTATTTAGCTCAGAAATATTTCATTCTCTGTGCCAGTCTTTCACATGCATAAAAGACAGGCCCTACAGCCTCAACCATTTGGAGAGGGCTGCTGAGCAGTTGAGCAATACTGTTTTATGATAACAAATATGTAAATGTATTTATTTGTGCTCATTGCCTCTTTTATGTGCTCGTGAACTTTGGGATCCAGTGTGGCATGGCCAAGCCTGTATCCATTCTTTCTTCTAGCCTCTTTAGTCATTACCAGAGGCTCATGGTCTGAATGTTGTTGACCAACCTCCCAAGTGTCAGCCCTTGACAGCTCAAGGCAGAGTCTTTCTGGAAAGATATTTGGTCCTGTGGGTTTACTTTAGGGAGATTGAGGCTCAGACTATTTGTCTTCATCTCTCCCCCAGCTGGAACCCCCTGCTTGGTGAAGTCGACAGGGTTCAGGAGAGGGGAAGGATGGAAAGAGATGGAGATCCTTAAGCTGCTGGGTCCTTCTGTGCCTGACTTTCCCATTTGTGTGACCTAACAAATAGCACTTACTGCTTACACAAATTTGAGCTGAGTTTCTCTCCCCTCCAGGGAAAAAGTCTTAGTACATAATCTGACAATAATTTATTAAGACTCTGCTTAGTGGGGTTGGAGAGATGACTTAGCAGTTAAGAGTTCTTACATGCTTGCAGAGGACACAGGTTTTGTTTCTAAAATCCACATGGGAGTTAACAGCCATATACAATTCCAATTTCAGGGCTCAATGTCTCCTTCTGCCTCTGTGGATACCAGGCATGCACATATATACATCCATATATTCTGGAAAAGGCTGATCCATGTAAAATAGAGCTAAGTTAGTCTTTATTAAAAAACAAACAAACCCATAAAACAAAAAAAAATACCTCTACTTTGTGTCATGAAGTTTTAAGTGTCTTGGAAATAGCATCGTCTAATTTACTTTTCCTTAAAGGTAGATTCTCAGACTGTTAACCACCCTTTGGGGACCAGGAAATTGTTTCCTCCACTTTTCACAAAGGGTAAAACTGAAGCAAGTTGGAGAACTTTCTCAGAATCACACAGCTGCAAAGACTTGAGTCTGGAAGCCAGGCTATTACATAAACAAACACATAAATAAAATGCACTGTTTTTTGAGCCAAGTGCAGACCTCTGCACATGGAGGCTGAGGCAAGAGGATTGTGAGTGTCAGGCCAGCCTGGTCTACAAAACAAACCTGTGTCCACTCTAAATGCTATTAAGGAGTTCACAACTTTGTAGAGCAATAAATCTGTATGCAGTGACCAAGGAACCATAGAGATCTCTAGATGATTCTGTGGCAGAGAACATGAGAGGATATGTTGCCGAGATCTCAGCAACAGGTCTGTAGCCAGCCATGAAAACATGGGGCAGATGAGAAAGGAGATGCACAGAGCAGAGGGAGGAAAAGTGGAATGTCACTCACAGGGCCCTGTGTTTGAAGGCTTGGTCCCAGAGGGTGCTCTTCAAGAGGTGAGGTCTAGCCAGCAAATATACACAAAGGGACTGGTCTTTGAGTGACAGCACAGTCTATCTCTTTCTGCTTCCTTTTTCCCTCTGCAGTGTGACCAACTTCAAGTTGCTGGTACAGTGACCAAGGCACATCAGCTGCCAGCCTGCCCTGCGGTGATGTACTGTCTTCTCTGAGCTGTGAGCTAAAGTTAACCTGTGTCACTTAAGTTACTCTGACATGTGTTTGTTGTAATGGTGGGGAAAGGGATGAGTAGAGCTGGGAGTGTGTGTCAGGGTGCTATTCTAGGAGACACACTTCCATGGCTC
>JAQHUG010000009.1:15589912-15672645 GCA_028555095.1 Dicrostonyx torquatus
ATTCCTCATGCACAACCCTGGAAAAATAAAACCTCCCCCTGCCTCACTTCTTCCTGTCTCCTACTTGTCTCTCTCTTCTGTACCTTCTACCTGCCCTTTCCTTCTCTGTTTCCTCTTGGATTCCCTCCTTTTCTAGTACTTTGGCCTCTCCCCGCCCTGCCTCCTATCTCTTAGGGTTGGCAGCTTTGGGTGAGTAGAAAGGATCCTAAAGTTTTAACACCAAGATAATTGATTCCCAGTTGAGTCTCCACTTAGGATGGAGAGAACAGATGCTTGCTCTCCTTAGCCTCCCTTTCCTAATCCATAAATTGGTGAGAATTCCTTCCTCAGAGGGGTGTATCAGCAAACACTTAAAGTCATTACCCACACCAACTCTTGACCTTCTTCCAGGTTGGGGATCTTTGAGGACAGCCATCACATAGCCACACCATGAGGCTCGTCTGGGCCTTCCTGTGGCCTTGGGAATCAAGATCACAATTCCGTCAGGGGTCACAAATCTTCAGTCCTCCCTTCCTGGGATGCTCATGCTGTGTGGGTCCTGCAGGGCTGTGGCAGGTCATCAGTGTCTGTCAGCTTATGAGACCCTCAGATCTCTCATGTCTTCCCCACTCAAAGTCTGTGTTCTTGCGGGCCATGGGGGCACATGCCTTTAGTCTCAGCACTCAGGAGGCAGAGGCAGGTGGATCTCTGTGAGTTCAAGGCCAGCCTGGTCTACAAGAGCTAGTTCCAGGATAGCTAGGACTGTTACACAGGGAAACCTTGTCTCAAAAAACAAAACATAACAAAAAACCTGTGTTCTCAGTGCACCTGGACCACAGCTCTGTATATGAAAATAGGAGGCTCTGGGTTTCTTTGGGAATTGGATCCCATGTATCCACAGCTCAGTCATCTGTTCTCACCCATGTGATCTTATCCACCTTTCAGTTTACTGAAACCCCTCCCCATCTAGAACACCTGCTATGACCCCATCTAGGTCGGGTCTCTCAGTTACCTGTCTGTCCCTGTGGCACCTTGACCTTCTCTTGGAAAAGCCTGGCAAAGTGGTGATAAGTAACCCGGACGTATCTGTAACCAATATAGGAGATCCGATTATCAATAAATATTTAGTGAGCAAGCACTGAATACATGTGTAAACGAACCATTGAAAGGAGCAGTATGTGCACATATCTAACTTGTAAGGCTGAGTAAACTCTTCCCTTCTCCCCCTATATCACACAGTTCAGGGGCATGGAGCCTCTGGAATTGTATGTTATAAATCATACTTGGTTGATGCTAACACCCACCGTAGGCATTGCCTGCTCCAGTTTACGGATGTTTCACACTCTGCTTATGAACTGGTAAATTGATGCAGCTTGCCCCCGCCCCACCTTAACTGGGAATCGCTCCAACATGGCCGCAATAAATCTGTTAATACGTGGAGGGGACAGTATGGGTAGAGTCAAGGGAAGCTCACGAGGTTTGATTCAGAGGTGGGAGACAGGAAGACCAGGCTTGTCTAAGGCCTTCAGCAACTGCTGTGTTCCTCCCTGGGAGTTAACTCTGCTGGGAACCAGAAACAAGGTCTCCGCGACGCGTGTTGCATCATGGTTGGGCTTGTTCCAGTGAATGCTCAGATCATAAAATCATGATCTGTCTTATATCCTACCCAATACTGATGCTATTGCGTGGTCAGTTTGCCATTATTATTTGGGATTCTATGCAAATCTCAGAAATTTTATGTGTACCCTTGATGTTCCGTGCCTCTCTGTAAGCTTTGGGTACAATTCTATCAAATTTTAGGACTTATCCCGGAATCCAGCAGCCTCATGAGGTAGAAAAGAGAATTGAATAGCTGAAACCCTGACTTTCACTCCTGCCTCAGTAAGTATGGCCATTTGACCTTGCACTTCCTGGACATTCATGTCTTCAGATGGAAGAGGAGAGAGGAGCCCTGAAGTTTGAAGCCTCGGTGAATCATGGGGAACACCTGATTGCGAATTGCACCACAGACCCACGAGCCTGCCCATCATGTCCCGCAGGACTCAGCTGCACTGGGTATGAGCTAAGAGCTTCCGCATCTAAGAGCTTAAGAAGTACAGGAAGAGGGAACCTCTGAGGGCACATGGTCGAGGTTGACTCAGATGGAGCTCTAACTTGTAGTCAAGACTTCAGCAACTAGAAACAGCTGCAGGCCTGTCAGAAAAGCCACAGCAGGGAAGTCTGAGGTGGAATTAGAAGTGAGTGTCTTGCTTTTCTGAAGTAGAGTGTATCAAGAACTTGGAGACTAACAGGAAGGCTATATGGATCTAGAACAAAGGTTCTAAACCCGTGTGTCACAACCCCGTTGGCAAACTTCTAGCTCCAAAAATATTTGCAATTCATAACAGTAGTAAGTTTGCAGTTATGAAGCAGCAACGGAAATAATTTTTATGGCTGGGGATCACCTCACGTGAGGAACTGTAGTAAAAGGTCACAGCATTAGGAAGGTTGAGAACCACTCTCTAGAAGCTCGGCTGAGTGGATACAATGACTCTCTAAGAAAATGGAGGAGTAGCCGCTCAGCTCAGCCATCTCTACTATGAACTCATCTCTCTCTCTTCTCCGTCAATCTCTCTCTCAAAAATACTTACTTTCTGCAAGGAGGGTCATGAATGTAAACCAAATTTATTTTTAATCATCAAACCATAAGGTATTTAAATTTCCTAGGTCTGGCTGGGAACCAGTTGGCCTGGATGAAATTTCAGGTCACACTCAGCTTGGAGCTTGAGAGATTCGGGAATAACATGGGAATCAGAGTCAACTTTGTCCATGAGAATAGTTTCAACACGCCTGCAAAATTTGGTGCTTGCTTGAATAGGTAGAATTGACATTGATTTGCTTACCTGATTGCTATACTGTGAGCTCCCAGGGGATAAGAAAGTTTCTATTGACATGAAGTCCCCACCGCCAGCCCAGTGCAGAGCATCTGGCCACATTCCCCACATGCTGGCTATCCTGTGAGCTTCTGTGGAGGAGTATCTACTGAGGTGAGATTAGCCTTTGTGAAGGGTGATGGGAATATTGCGTCCCTCAGACACGGTGCAGGTTCAAGGGAAGAACTATTTGTCAACACTTGTCAAACGATTCCCTTACATTGGCTACATTTTGCTGTTTGTGAATGATACCTGAACTCAGCTCATTTAAAACATGAACACACTCTCTGCAAGTCAATCTGGAGTCGGTCCTCACTTACAGGTAGGGAAACCTTCAAAGTTAGGTGAAGTGGTAAGAGGAGGAAAGCATCTTCATATACTTGATGCGTAAAAGCTAAGAGGCATCTAGAATAGGAGTTGCTAGGTCATGTCCTCTTAAACATTTTCTGCTCAAAACTGTTCCTCTTCTGAATTTTTTTTTTACAGGACTCCGGACATATAAGTCTATAAAACGGGTATACAAATCAAACATTTGCTGATACAAAGTCATAAAGAATTTTATTTTAAAACTAAGATTTTGGGGTAGCCAAATGGCAATGTTAGCCATTTCTTAAAAGGAAAGCAAATCTGCACAAAAATGAGACAGGAATGCTTGCTTTTATTTTGTTCATTTGTTTTTGTTTAGTTATTTTTTTTTAGCTCATTGGGTGTTTGGTTTTTAGTGCTTGCTTATTTTTACATGAAGATCTAAATCCCAGATGAATTTTTAATATCAAAAAAGTTAGAATAACTTTAACATTTTCCAAAATTGATTAGGATTTTAATTTCAGAATCTTGTTAGTGGAAACATTAGTTTGCATAAACACCAAGTAGAGAAAAGCAGAAATTCATTTAGAACCATTACAGAAATCATTGGAAATTTTATTCTAAAATCAAAGCAAAATGGATTAATGATGTAAAATCTGAATCAGCAACTTAAACAACAGTGTTGAAAATGAACATCCAAATACTTCAGAACTCTGCTATCTTGATATTTGAACGTTGAGGCTTGCTGGAAAGTATTAAAATCCTTTGCTTGTCACTAAACCACTTCTTTCTGTAGGACCCGAGATCTGTGTAAGACTCTGCAGTTCCTAACACAGATTAGTCCAAGTCTCAGCAGAGTGTCTTGATGCTGAGTGGCATGGTGTGTCTTCACAACCAAGGCTGCGCTGAAGCCATGCAGCATGTCACTAGCAAGTGATGCCACACACGCCTCAGACCCCTTATGAGTTTTATTTTATTTTCAATTAAGTTTGGTCATTGAACTTACAGGAACTTTCTATGACCACCCTCTTCTTCACGACCCTGTATTCAGTTATGTGACCTCATTTGGGATTCAGGAGACTGAGTTCTGGAATACAAATGGCTAAACCTCATCTTTGTATAACATGAGGACTGACTATTTAGAAAGCAAAATAACTTCCACATTCACAATACAATCAAGTCACAAACCCGACACACCAACATCTGCCAAAAATCACAACACACGGCAGAGGTCAAAATTAAACCAGAAGGGTTTAGATATTTTTGAATGGTTACATTTTACATTTTAACACACTTATATAATGTTCTAGAATTTTCTTGTAGTTTACACACCTGAAAGATATACTCTGTTGTTTTTTTTTTTTGCCAACTCCTGATTTAAGGCAAACTAGTTTTCTTCCAAAAAAAAAACTCACAAAACACAAGTTAACATCTCTTGCCACTGCTCAGAAGAATTACACAGAATAGAAGGAATGGAGTGTTTAACTTAGTTTCATGTGCAAAGGTCTCTCTATTCGGGTAAAGGCTGCTAAGAAGTAGAGCTGAGAAATGCTGTGAGCAAGCTTGGTGATCCACCATTTAGAACACGTGAGGGGGCTAGAGAGACGGCTCAATGGGGAAGAGCACTTGCTTACTACTCTGCCAGAGGCATGGGCTTCCTTAATTCAGTCTAAGCTCCTTCATAAATGATGCAGTCATGCAGTAGACATACCTACAATTGTCCACCTGAGGGCTCCAGAGAGCAATGTGAGAAAAGAAAAAAAATTCAACTGCTGATTCCAGGCAAGTACAATAAATATCTGTACGGCTGAACCAAATCTGCAATTATTATCTGGGGGAAGAAAAGGAAACACAAATGAGTTTTTAATTTTATAGCTTAGATGAAAAGAAATTTTCAGTAAAATGTCAAGTTTTAAGTAAGAATGTCGAGTTGAGATGTAAATGCTATCCCCATCCTATAAGGAAATCCTGCGGACTCTCGGGCCCCAGCTGGCCTGAGAAATCAACAGGGAATCCGAAATCTTGCAGTCACTGTTTCTGCCCAGAATGCCCCTATTGTCCACTGCAACATCCGCAGGCTGGGCCGTGGATGTCTGACCAGAAAACAGTGTGTGTGACCCTGATTTCAGGAGGAAGTAACACATGATAGGTAAATTATTTGTGAGATATAATAAATTTAGGAATGATAACCCCCCACCCTTCCAGATCTTTCTACAAACATTAACTCACTCATCTCATTTTGCCTTATAAAATACATCTGGAAGCGCATCCCATGTAAAAGAATTGTTCTTGCCTAAATAACCAGCATCACAGAAGCTGGCCCAACCCTTGTTGCTCCTTGTCCATCTTTCAAAGGGTTGAACTGGCATCCGTTAAGCACCTGTCAGCCCTCCTTTCAACTGGATAGTCTTTCTGAAATACATGAAGCATAACCCAGTGATGTCAACAGATGTAACCAGGCTGCTTTGAGCTGTCACTCGTCCAGTCCCTGAACTCGTGCAAACCTTCCCCCATGCACCTGGTTCTGAAAATACCCAGGAGCTAAGGTGGAGCCCTCTCCTTGAGGTTCCCTGCAAGTCTCTGAAGTGAAAACAGCCTGCATTATCCCCTGTCATAGCCTCCTGTTTCTCCTCCCTAGTTTGAACAAATGTTACCAGTTTCAGAGCTTTTGGAATTATTACCAAATAATAATTTCAGCAGCCCTCTGGGTCTGGAAAACAATGCTGAGGGAAGCAGCTCTTGAGCCCCTTTAATCCAAGATAATTGCTCTGGGGCTTCGTGGGGGGTCTGGAATTCTCCTGCTGGCTTTGTTGAGTGGGTCTCCTGGAAAGGGGCTTTGGGGACATTTCTGTCTCTACTGACAGAAATTTTAGCAGAGTTTCTGTTTACAAAGGTCCCTTTTTCTTCTGTGACAACTGGCAGCTCCCCTAAGGTGCAGGTACTTCTGCTGAGTGTCATTGTGGTTGTCGGCATCCCCATTTGCTTCCTTCCCTCTCTCCTTTTCTTCTTTTCTTCTTCCCTTCCTTCTTTCCTCCATATCCTGCCTTTCCCTTTTGCTTCATGCTTCTTCTCTGTGATTCACCATATATATAAAGTTGGAGAGATAGCTCAACAGTTAAGGGCACTAGTTGCTCTTCCAGAGGACCCAGGGTCTATTCCTAGCTCTTGCATGCTGGTTCACAACCATCTTGTAACTCCAGTTTCAGGAAATATAACTCCCTCTTCGGGCTTCCAAAGGTACCAGGGACACACATGGAGCACAGACATCCAGGCAACCCACTCATTCCTATTAAAAATAAATAAATAAAATAATGTTAACAGCCTCTGATGACCCCTGGCTTTCTTGTGTTCAGAGGTTCCAGACCAACTTGGGTGGCAAGGCATATTCGTGGGGTGGTCTCCACACTCATCATCAGGGTGACACTGGTCTTGCTGGAACTGTTTGCTAGAATTTCAGTGCTAAGCTGAGTATCTATCAAAGGCGTACATGAAAGAGTTGGTCTCTAAGATTACCTGGGAAGTGATGGGATCTTTGGATGGAACCTAGTAGGAAGTCTTTAAATCACTGGGATCTGCCCTTGAAGGCTTCCCTGGTTAATGCCACAAGCAGTTTATTGTTATGTGCCACGCCATGATGTCACAATCCCTCAGAGAGCCAAAACAAAGGCCTTCCCAAACCCTGTCTTTGACTAGGGCTTCCAGTGTGAGCCGAAGTAAACCTTTCATCTTTGAAGTTAATTGTCTCAGGAGATTCCATACAGTAATGTGAAGCCAATACACTGCTGTGCCTTAAATAGCATCCTCAAGTGCTCTGCCAGTTTTATCTGATTTTTTTTTTGAAAGCTTTGGGGGCCTGTCCTGGAACTCACTCTGTAGACCAGGCTGGCCTCAAAGTCAGAGATCTGCCTGCCTCTGCCTCCTGAGGGCTGAGGGCTGGCATTAAAGGCATCCGGCTTATCTGAATTTCTTAACTTGAGACTTGGAGGTCGGTTGCTAGAAGTTACACTAAACTTGGACCTCAGAGACTCAAACCAGGAATGCTGGAGGCCTGGCCGTTGTCCATAAAATGTGCTTTCAGCGATAGGGGTGTGGGGAGCTGAACTTTAGATGACAATGGCCTGAGGTGGAGAAGGAAGGCAGCCCCTCCTGTTGCCAAGGAGCAAGCCCTGCTCTGTCCTAGTCCTCATCCTCTTGCATCGAGATGGTTCCATCCTTGGGGCAGTTCCTCACACTTCCTCTTTCAGACTTCTACTGGCCAACTCAGGAGACTTTCACCCTGCTAGCCTTGCTTCCCAGGGACATTTCAGATTCATACATTTCTTTTCTTCTTTACACCACTGTGGGGATCCCACCTGTTGCCTGCCCTGGGCCCTGTGAGGTTCAAGTGGTCTACTTTGTCACCAGGCTAGCATGGACTCACAAAAGAATAGACTAGGTCTTGAGGACAGTAAAATCTCAGAAACAGTTAGGACTTCAGGAGGTGATAAGAGCCTGCTTCTCTTTTGCAGCCTAGGTGTTAGAATTGCCCACTTCAGAAGGACAATCTGAGGGTAATAATTGCCCTGAGAGTGTGACCTTGCTTTTTAATCCTGACAGAGAGTGTGGAAGGTGAGGACTTCCTGCTCTCCATCTCCACCTCACAGCAAAGGAACTGAAGCTCAGAGAAGTTGGGCATCTTCCCAAGGTCCCAGAGCTGTGGGCCTCAGAACTTCACTTCACAGGAACATTGGTTTCGGGTCTATCAGATGTTGGGTAAAAGACACCATTTTGCATGAAAGATCTAAGAGGACAAGGGAGTGATGCTTGCCAATGTTTGCTGTGTTAGCGGTGCCTCCTGTGGAAGAGGCGGTCGTCCAGGTGAGCTGACATATTACACCCACTGCAGCAAGAGGGTCAGCAGTTGACCACAGACCAGGAAGGAACAGAGGAAGAGTGGTTGCTGAACCTTGGTGGGAATGGTTCCTGAGGCAGATCTGTGCAGGGGGGAGGCTGTTAGCACTGGGCACAGCTTCTGACATTGTCAGCTGTGGGTCAGCACAGAGAGTGAGAGATGGGAGGTGAGAGTTACTCAATTTTGTTTTTTCTCCAGTGACAGAATTTCTAAAAATGGTTTTTTGCTTTGTTCCAGTCTGCAGACACTAAGGACAGAAGGGTGACACCCAAAGAGGCCAGGCTTCTGCTCCCAGAAGTTTTGTTTTCTGTGAGTCAGACAGTAATCTCACTGGACAACTGAAAATTCAGGTCAGATATTTTAATAATATTATTGCAAAGTTGGTGAAAGCTGGACCTGGGACTTGTATTCAAGTGCTGTAACTCAGGAAAACTGGTGCTCAACCACGGCTGTCCACTGATTTCTGTTCTTCTCTCCCAGTTGCAATGGGACACTAAAACATCTAGAACAGAGTCAGCAGAGAGAAGAAAATGATCCATCAGGGTCTTCAGGAATTATCTACATCCCCATAACCACTGCAGCATTTTCCGTAACACCCAAGACAAGGAGGGAGCCTACATTCCACCTGAGGGTGACTCTATAGAAACACCAAATCCAGCATATGAGAGTAAGGGAATGGTGCATTCAGTTTTTTACGCGGAAGGAAATGCTGCCATTGTCACGTGGTGCAAAGCCTGAAGGACATAGTATTAAGCGAAACCAAAAAAAAAAAAAAAAAGCACAGACTAATGAGGAATAGATGTCCCACTGAATGTGAAATTTGCAAGAATCAAACTGTAAAAATAGAGAGTGGAAATAGTTGCCAAGGGCGCTGGAAAGGGAGAAATACAGAGGCATTGGACAAAGGGTGAATCATGTCAATTAGGCCGGTTACATTCACTCCAGGGGCTTAAGGGACAGCCGTGACTCTGGTACTCTTCAAGTTTTCTACAGGGTGTTTCGTACTCTGAGACTCTACAGTACATGAAGTTACTCAAGGAGGAAACTTAGGAAGGTCTACTTATTGCACACATACACTTTATACATAAGCATGTGACCATAAAGCGAATTTTAAGAAGCAAAGCTGGTGATCCAGCTCTGTAGTATAATGCCTGAGCACCATCCATGAGGCCCTGGATTCAATCCCCAGCACCAAAAACTGAATTAAGACAAACAAAGAAAAACATGAAGGAAAATATTGTGGAAATTCACTGACAGGAGCATTACAGAAACCAGTATATCAGAGTGTCCCGAGAATACCTGTGTTAGTCTGCGGGGATGGAGCTCAGAGAACTGAATCTCAGTCTTGGAAATTATGCTGGGGGAGGAAGTAAGTCGGGGAGGTGATATGAAAAGGGCTGATTTCTGGAGTCAGGGCTGATTGCACACCTCTGTTTAACCGTTCCACGCAGACCCTGTCAGTGCTGGCCTCTATCCTGTATTAATAGCCAAAAGTGAGGAAGAGTCATGTAGCCGGAACAGATGCATTAAGGCGTTAGGGAAAGCTAGCAATAGATCTAACCTTAAGAAAGGAAGGGGCAAGGCCTCTGGCCTATTCCTGTTAACATGGACACATCTGCACATTAAAATGGTGCTCTAAAAAAAATGGTGCTCTGTTGTTGTTGTTGTTGTTTTAGGTTTTTTTTTTTTTTTAGTCAGCTGTGTCCTATTTTGGCCTCTACTTATTTCCCAAATCCTTTAAGCTTTAAGTCTTCTAAAGTGGATGAGAAACAGTTAGTGGCCTAATTCTGCGAAGAACCCTTATTTGGCCACCAGGGGGCGGATGAGACCAACAAATTGCCCCCAGACACTTGCAGGTCATTTTGGTCTGTCTGAACTCTAGGCAATTAACAAGGCCTGGGAACTGCCCTCAAGCTGGATCAAAGGTTAAATAAAGTTGACCACGCGTTTATTTGGGTGTGACTGGAGGAAGATTATGGGGAAGGAAAATGGCTTTGCAAGGGTCTTGAGGTCTTCTCTGTTAAGCGCTACCCTGGCCAGCTGGGGGCTTTTCTGGCTTCTCTGCCACACCAGCTTATATCAGGTACAGAAATCAGCAGAACGTCAGTCCGGTGTGCTTCTCCGAAGCCCATAGTCTCCTACCCTCTCCTTTATGCAAAATTTCAGCAATGCAGGTTAGATGAGAGTTAGAGGGGCTATTGAAGCCCCTCTGATGCTGCTTCCAAGAAGCCAGCATCCTCCAGGTTCTGCCTGTGTAGGGCAATTCAGAGAAGATTGGAGTGGGCAGAAGAGAAAGGCCCCCACATTCTCGGCTGCCTCTTTGTGCCTGGTTGGGAGGCAGTCTGGGATCAGAGACTTAACTGCTCCATGGAAACACTCTATTGAGCAGAGGACCTCGTGCAGGATGGTTATATCACTGCTGCCATATTGAAACTCTTCCCAGCAAGAAGCAAGCGAGGCCCAGAGAGAGGATAGTCTTAGGTTCAGACCAGCCTTTCTACACTCAGCTCCAGGTTCCTGTGTTGGTCCCTTCCTTGTTAGCTTTTGTCAGAAGGGCAGGAGAGATGGGGGACTGGGGGCTGGAACAAGACCCAGTTGCTCCTGGCCTTTGAGGCACTTCCTCTTCCTGTCACCCTCCCCAGAAAGGCTTCTCCACCCCGTCAGCCATGTGACCTTCACTGAAGTCACAGCTGAATCCTGATGGCAGTTTTCCAACATTCACAGGGCCAGTGCCATCACACCTCCTGGAAGACCCCATTTTCCTATCCATGCCACTGTGCTAAGCACAGTGATGAGAATGTAGGGACTTCTTACAAAAGTAAACATATTTCCACCCTAGCCCCTACCCATGGTGCCCTTTGGTATTTGTCAGAATGAGGTGAAACTGAGGTCCACACAGAAAGCTTCAGGAGAATTCCACAACAACTTTATTTGTGGTTTCCAGAGTGAGGAAACAACCGAGATGCCCTTTAAGAGTAAGATGTTCAATCACACAAAGAAGTATCATTCCACAGTAAGAGTAAAAACAAACAAACAAATAGGAATGAGTCACCAAGCCATGAAAGTACAGGAAAAGTCTTTGAAAGGGTTTTGCTGGAGAAACAAATCCAAAAAAAAAAAAAAGTTTCATAGTTTATGATTTCCAACAGCACTGCGTTCTAGAAAAGGCAAAACTATGGTGGGTTTAGGCAGGGGCGGGGGGGGTGCAGGACACAGAGAGGTACTGAGGTAGATGAGGGGTTAGAGTGGGAAAGAGGCTTATAAGATACCTGTGCAGGGTACATGACATTGTGGTTTTTTATCCCAATCCATAGAGTACACAGCACAAAGAACTAGCCCTATTGTGAACCAAACCTTCATTGGCTCCTCATTTGCAACTGATGCTACCCTAACACAGCTATTGAAGGCAAGGAAAAAGTTGAATAGAATTGGGACTGAGAATACTTGTGCCAACTTTTGTATTTCTTGATCAAGTTTCTGAAACTCTGAAACCATTCTAAGAATACAGTCTATCCACTTTCTAAAAATTTAAGGAAACAAACTGCCTAGGTGATGTTCCTGGTCACTGCCACACACCTATGTCCCCAGTGGTGGGTCCAGGCTAGGCAGAGATCTGGCTTTTCCTGGGCTCTCAGTGTCTCTGGTGCTTATGGATCAGACTCCCCAGTGCTCTAGCTTTAGAGTCCCCCTCTCATCCTTACCCTGTGAGATATGATGGTTAGGGGCTGTCTTGTTGAACATTTGAGTAGCTGGGTTGTTCTTGTTGCTTAATATCAAAATCAGAAGTGAAATTAAATTATTGATGTTCTAGAATCTAAGATCTGAAGCTGCTGTGAGCTGTGTGTTCTTAAATCCATCCATGGATGTTGATGTCCATGAAATGGGAATCTAACAATGGGGTATTACAAAAATGGGACTACAGTATGGAGTATCTTTGGATCTCATGACAAGTTACTATAAACAAAACAAAACAAAAAATCCTGTGCACTATAGGTCAGAACCTTGACCCATCTGACATGGTTCCTCTCTTGCCCTTCCCTCCGAGCACTCATCTGTATTAGTCCTTTTATAAGATGAGAAATCACAGAGGCTAAACAATATTCTAGAACATGGTAGAGGTGAATTTGAAACCAGCATAGTCTTACCTCAGACTCTAGGGTTTGAAGCCATAGTTTACCAGAACAGACATGATGTCTAGGCTTTGCATTGTGATAAGAGAATCCAAACAAGACACCTGTCCAACCTCTTACTCTTAAAGGCACCCCTTCTTCAGCCAGAGAAGGGTGTAGAAGGATGTAACAGACACATTGGCATTCCAATTATACTTTAAGTTCAGAGTTCTCAGTCTCAGTATCCCCCCCAGGAACAATGAGACAATAATAGAAATTGCCCTGTCGAGCTTGTTGGTGAGAGGACATGGCTGCTGCATGGAACCTGAGGCATCTATCAGTGCTCAGTCCTGTGTAAACACTGACTCTTCCAGTCATTACAGTCCCTAACGTTACCTGCTCACACTCAGGCTTGGCACCATGTGGGTCTCATTCAGTTCAAAAAGCAGCAGCAAGGAAATATGATCTGTATTAGTCAGGGTTCTCTAGAGTAACAGAGCTTATAAAATGAATCTTCTCTCTCTCTTTCTCTCTCTCTCTCTCTCTCTCTCTCTCTCTCTCTCTCTCCATATATATGGGATTAATTGGAATGGCTTACAGGACTAGTCCAACAATGGCTGCCTATTAATAGAAGGTTCAAGAATTCAGTAGTTTTTCAGTCCATACCCATACACAGACACTAGCACACGTACTCTGGAGGAAAGAGCCAGAGAGATTTTGTCAGCTGACTCTGACTTGTGCCTGGGATGGAGTGTCTGTTCTAATGAAGGCTTCCTGAGCTAAATACAGGGATTGGTGTTGTCAGTGACGCTAAAAGTCAGGGGCCCTAGGAGGGCAAGGCTGGGAGGAGGCTCCAGGTCCTCAAGGGCTGTGCTGAGGTGATCCTATCTGTAGTACACAGTAGAGGGCAGCCGTTCTCCAACCCAACAGCACCACAGAACCAGGGCTGAAAAGGGCTATAAATCAGATCTAAAAAGTAAATATGGTCAAGTTCAGTGCAACTAAAGTCATGCTCGGTTCTGAAAACATGGTCTGAAAACCTTGGTGCCCGGAGATAGTTCTAGGAGGTCAATGTGTCAAACCCATTCCCATACTGTGGTATTTTAGGGACATCCATGCTTTTCCCACTGTTCTCTTACATGAAGAGTGAAGTTGTGAAGTTCCCCAAGTCTTAGGGACATTCGCTGTTAGGACAGATTGGGTGCAAAGGGAAGCAAGAGAAGTCATTTGCCCACTGTGCAGTCTGAAATGGGAACAGGTGCTCTGCTTTCTCTCAGCTCTTCTGTTCTGGAACACACCAAATGTTCCATAAACTATTATTTCTGTTTCTGTAAAAGAGAGTATGTGTTTGTTATTTTGAATGGATTGTTAAATTTTTTAAGTGTCCCAGCTGTAATTTCTAATAATTTATTTCTTGAGCGATATTAACTCTCAAAGACCAAAGTTCTCTAAGTGTTCAATAATTTTTAAGAGTGATGGGATGCTAAGAACCCAAAGCTGGGAACCGCTGCCCTGTGTTCTAACAGTGAAAGATACAAAGTAAATTTAACTGACAGTAACCAAGAGAAGGGCATTGGACAGCATCTGTTTACAGAAGACAGGGTCTGGATAGCTCCCTGGTTTTCAAGCAGGTAGAATATCACAAGACACACTGCTGTGACCTGCATGCTAAATTCGCTTCACCTTCTATATAACCCATGATTCCCACCCCCAGTGTATAGTTCTTCCCACCTCAACTCCATCAAGATGATCTTAGACAGGAGGGCCTGTTTCCCAGGTGATTCTAGATTATCAGTTGATAACTAACAGTATCCCATATACTGTCTAGTCTGCATTCACGCTCATTAAGTGCACTAACTTAGGTGAAAGTCTTGGATCAGAGACACACGTGCCTGCCTGGGGCTTCATAGACATTATTTCTTCTCTTCCTCTGTCTCAAATCTGCATACATTCTTATGCAGCCACAAACTCAAGCACATGGACACTCACATGCAAAGACACGCTTTCACATGGATGCATGCTATACCCTGCTTCAGGCATGCTTTCACGAGGCTAGCATTCAAAAGCACTTGCACACGCTGGTGGAGGTGATAAAGGTCTCCACTGACCTCACAAACGTGGGGAACTGGGGAAACGCACCCCTGAAGGACAGAGCATAAATCCTTGTTTCTCCAGGGCTTTAGATGTAGTTCAGTGGTAGAGAAGCTGTCTAGCTTGTGTGAGGCCCTGGGTTTGGTATTTAGCACTGAAAGAAAAGAAAAGAAATAACAAGAAGAAAAGTGTGTCCATCCTGCTGTGTTGGCCTTTTTGTGTTGTGTTCACTGCAGAATCCTTAGTCCTCTGGGCCTAGTTTTCTCATCTAATAGATGAAAGCATGGAAGATGAAAGAGACACTTGCATCTCAGAAGATATCCTTTGACAAACATCAGCAAAGCTTCTGACCTCTTGGAGGCATGAGTTCAAACCTCAGCTTCATCCCATGGTGGTTCATTCATGTCAAGTCTGGCTTCCTTCCCAGTCAAAGTGAGTGCTGCTGGTCCCTCAGCCTGTTGTGAGGAGAAAATGAAACCCAAGGTCATATTCACCAGTATGAGGGGTGTGTGTTCTCAGATGTCCAGTAGAACAGAGGGTGCTCACCCACATAGGGTAGGATTCTTCCCACTTCTCTCTCCTGAGTGGTAGACGGAACCCCACTTTCTCACCTTCTCAGGGAAGCAGAAAATCTTCCCGTCTCCTCTGAATGAACTTAGCACTATGCCCAAACATCATATAAGCAGCTGCAGGAGGAAACCCCTCACACCCACTCTGGTACACCTTGGTGTTTGCCATTATTAGAACAGCAAACGGAGTGTTGTTGATTCTCAGGCTTGTGGTTTACCAACCCGGGCAGCTCAGTTCCTCTTCCTACCCGGTGACTCATAAATACACATCACATCCTAAATAGTTTATTTACCATTTGAATGCCTTTTTGCTTCTTGTCCTATTTCCCTCTGGACAGATAACCTGAGATGCTTTCCTTCCCCACAGAAGCAAATATGCAAACAAGAAATACTCTTTTAGGAGTAAAGCAAGACAGAACACCAAGGATTTTATGGGAAAGGAAAGGCAAAATCTATTAGAGGGCTTTTCATTTTCTTTTAACTCTCAGTTCTAATTTAGGACCCAGTGTAATTCTCACTCAAAGAGTATTTTGCAGTAGGTGAAATTATATACTGATCATACTTAGAAGAACGCTGAACTATGGTAGCATTCAGTGCAAAGGGCTGGGCAGAGCAGGAGGTGGTCCTCAGCCTGGCTTTGTTGTGGGAGTGAGGGGTACTACTTATTAACCCAACCTCTGTCACTGACCCTGTATGGTGTTTCCGTGCCACACCACACCTGTGTCCTGGGCCAGGGCCATTGAGTCACTGGAGAAGCTTGTTAGAAAAACCCAACTGTAGGACTCATGGCTATGAAAACCAAATCTATACTTCAGCTGAGTGTAAGCAAGTTATGTCAGCTGGAGACCACGCCCTTGGAAAATACTGCCCGGAGCAAGCTGACCATCATTTGGAAGGTTAGTCTAGGTTTCATTGAAATTCACAGAGTAGTTTTTCCGAAGTCTTCCATCTAGAGGATGGCAGAGGTGAGGCCTCCTTGGATCATAGCATCTGCCGTCATTGTCTCGGAGCCTCTCCCCGTGGACAGTGCTGTTGCCAACTTGCAGACTTCCTGAGGTCTGTCCTTCAGCAAGGGTTTCCCTATGAAGCTTTCTTGTTGTAAGACACTTACCAGCCACTGTCCCCCTGAGAAAACATCCAGTCCCTTTCCCTGAGAAGAGTTTGGGACACCAGGGCTGCCCATGTCTGAATCCTGTGTGGTTTCTCTCTGTAGATCTCAGGACAGTTTGGAATCTCTGCCTTTCAGAACCATCTCTCCCAAAGTGGTCTTGGGTTTGTCTCGCTGCTGCTGGGGCCACTTGATCCCATGTCAGTGGGGTGCGAGGCGGCGCCTACATTTTCCTAATGCACTCATGTGTGACAAAGATTGCGGTGATCTTCTCATTTCCGGGTGGTCCATTGGCAAGCTGAGGCGTTGGATTTGGGGATGGTTCTCTTCTCTCACTTGTACACTTGAGACAGAGCTCTAGAGTCTTGACTGCCAGCAGGAACAAATCCTCTTGAAATGATACTCCGTACCTGTCTGCTGGATGGTTTCATGTCAACTTGATGCATACTAGAGTCATTTGGGAAGAAGGAACCTAAGCTGAGAAGATGCCCCACAAGATTAGCCTGTCAACGAGCTTGTGGTCCATTTACTTGGTTGATGACTGCTGTGGGAGGACCCAGATCACTGTGTACAATGCCACCCCTGTGATGGTGGTTCTGGGTTCTGTAAGATAGCAGGGTGGGCAAGCCAAGAAGAGCAAGCCAGTAAGCAGCACTCATTGGCATCTGCTTGTTTTCCTGCCTCTAGATTCCTACGGTAGATTCCTGCTATGACTTCTCTGGATAATGCATTGCAAGCTGTAAAATGAAATTTCATCCTTTCTTCACCAAGTTGCCTTTGGTCATGTTGTTTTATCACAGCAATAGAAACCGAACTAAAACAACCAGCTCCATCAGGAAACACACAGATCATAGGCACTGACCTTCAGCAAGAAGAGCAGTTCAGAAGATCAGCTGTCTGGGTGCAAACATTAGTGCAACACTTAAACTTGTTTGACTTTCTTGGAAATTCCTATAACAGCTGATCTCAGTGGTCTCCAGGCAGTCAAGTTAAAGATTATCCTTGATAATTTAATCATCTATAATAACCATCTAGTGGGTGCTTCCTATGAGAGAGTGAATTGTTGGTCCCATTGTGTAAAAGGAACAGGTAAGGTTCTGACAGGTTATGTCCTTGCCTATGTCTTTATAGCTAATATACCATACTGCAGATTCAAATTCTTCTACACCACTGAACCACTTGTGTTGTCAGTTATGATGTTGTGCTATCGTGAAGAGCTCAGTCATTAGTATGAATACGAATTAGTATAAATACTAATATGATTTGAGTGAGAAACAGGGAAGGGTGTAAATTATTTTTTACAATATTTACACTAGTCTTGCAGACAGACATTATTATTACTCCCTGGAGACGAAACACAAATCAAAGTCTTGCAGGCAATTGAGAAGGAGGCTAACCTGGCTTAAATTCTGACTCAGACACTTAAGAGTTTAGTATATTTAAGCAAATCCTATAGCCTCCCTGATCCTCCATTTATCACCTGTAGAGAGTACGTCATCATGCCAACCTCTGAGTCTTGCTGTGTCACCATATGGTAAATTATGTTGAGATCATAGAGTATTCAACAAGGCTTCTGACCTATAGCTTGGAAATTAAATATATGAAAGATAAAGAATAAAACATTTCAACACATGGTTATACATAAAATTCATTTTCATGTTTTTTTTCAATAGAATGAGTGTGGCCTTGGAATGAAAGTTATACTTTCATTTAGGACGGATTCTTCTTCCTTTAGGACAGATTCATCGAGAAGTTAAATTTAATGGCTAGGTTATAATGTTAGGGTCATCATTTTGGAGCCTCTGTATTTAGAATCTAATGCACCAAAGCTAGAGAATCAATTAAAAAAAAACCAACTGCTGAAAATACAAGAACCTTGTGTTGAACTTGGCATGAGAAAGGAGGGCGTGGGTAGGCACTGGAGATGTCTTTTAATCTGAAGGATAGGGGTCAATAAACGTGTTCTGCAAAGAACAAATTAGTAAACACTTTAGGCATGTGAGCCCTGGAGTCTCTGTCTCACTACTTAGCTCTGCCTCTGTGGCAGAAAAGCAGCCACATAACCTGCCACTGAACTCACAAGTCTGTCCCAATAAAACCTTATTTATAAAAATAAGTAGGACATAGAATTTTTCATAAACACCATAATTTTTTCACTACTGATACAAAGTTTAAAAATAGCTCAAGAATATCATCAAGAAATGTCCCATGTTAAAAAAGGGATGTCTTAAGAAAGCTATTAAGACCCCAAAATATAATCCAAGAAATTTTATAGGAAGAGATGATTTCTGGAGGTGGGCATCCATGAAAAAAGAATTCCTTTTTACTGTCTTAAAATGGCTGTGGAAAATGTACAGGGGAGGGTAGTGTTTTCACTATTCTGTGTCTGAAAATATCCTCCGACAGAGAATTCAAATGTGTTCAAATGTTATTTTATCCAAATAGTGGTGGCAGTTTAAAGAAATAAAAACCTCAGTGCCAGAAGCTGCTACTGAACGGGAAGTCTGTGTTTAAGGGTGGGGTCCAGGTTGTGCCCAGTGTCTTGGCTTGAGCTTGCCACAGGCTGTCCAGTTGCTGGGAGCTGTGCTTCCCAAAGAGGGACACACACAAGGAAACCTTCTTTCTCTGTCAGAGGGGGCAGCTGTGTGCCTGGGCAGCTTCATTCATTCCATGACTAGCTTATTGAGAATTTGTTGGATGAATTTCACCCCTAGAATTTCCCTTAAGGAATTCTAGGGGATTTTCTGGCAAGGGTTTTCATCCAAAGATTTAAAGGGACAAATGTTTCAGCCTCTAGAAGAGTCTATGTCACTACTGGCAGAAACAGTGACTATAAGCTACATTCGGTTTAGGACTATTCAGGACTGTCCTTGCTTGTTGCAGGTCTCTACTGTAGGTTGCAGGAGTATGAATAACTCTTACTCATCCCAAGATACTTGCTGTAGATGGGGAAGTTGTTCTCTCATTTATTGATGTTTCTGACTTTGTGGAAAAATGGTTGGATTGAGTGTTCCAAATTAAATAATTTCTCTCCTGGGTCCTCAGAAAAGAAGTACTTTCGAAAGATACATGGTCAGTCTTGGAATCTGAAGTGACGTTAGAACTCAAAAGAAAAGAAGCAGGGAGACCCAAGGGCTTGTGGCATTGGAGGCTACTCTAGTTTGTTCTTCTGCTGCTGTAATGAAGCATCCCATCAAAAGAACATGGTGACAAAAGATTTGCTTGGCTTACACTTCCAGTTTATCATCTGTCATCAGGAGAAGCCAAAGCAAGAACCTGGAACAGATGAAACACTGCTTGCCAGCATCCTTTCCTGCTCTCAGCTGCCTGGGTATGTTACCACCCACAGTGGGATAGACCCTTCCATTTCCACTGTCAGTCAAGACAGTTCCCTGTAGACATGCCCACAGTCCAATCTGATGGAGGCAATTTACCAGATTGAATTAACCATGTAGGTCATATGAAAACTTGCACTGCCTAGAAGTTTCAAAAGTAAAAGCTCTGGTCACTTGTTGGCCCCATTCATTTTTTTGCCCCCTTTTAAGGATAATCAGCACACCCTTTATTCATCTTGGTGAAAATAAACTCTTATTTCCAAAGTCCTACTATAGTTCTTGTATTAACCACATTATTCTTTATTCTTTAAGATAGTTTATATGTAGACTGCTTTTAACTCTAGCTGCAGTTGAAATACTATTCTGGGTGTCAGAGTCACAAATGTATCTACTTTGCTTGTACGGCATTCATTTAAATGTTTGCTTGCCACGAAATATGATGGAATGGCTATCTTAAAGAATTAATTTCTTGGTTCTACCATAAAATGTTGTAATTTTTTATTTCTTCATGGACTCACTTAGTATTTCTATAGGTGTGAATCTTCTAGGGAGAAAAATATATAAAGGCTAGCATTTACTAATTCCTTTTTCAGTAGTAATTTTTCTTGCATCATTTAACTTTTGCATTGTTCAGTTAATGAGATAAAAATCCATCTCATTCTATGTCTACCATTGTTTCCTTTTTGAAAAGAATCAGAAGATGTAAAGCATTACCCCCAGACCTGATTGCTACCTGTACAACGCATTTTCTGTATATTTTGACTATGAGTCAATTTGAAAACTGCAACATAAAACCCTATTAAAATCTAGTTTAGCCTTAACAACAACTATCCTATAAGAACAATTCTACAATCAAATTAGTAATCAAATAACCAACGGCAAATTGAAAAACGGTCAATGTATTATTTCTTCTATACCCTAATTCAAAACGAGACATTTAAAAATGTAAATCTCTCTTTTCAATGTTACAGAAGCGTCCGTGAATATTTCTATGAGCAGGGAAATCTTTATTAAAATAGTGACCAGCTATTGGGCCTCATCTTAGTCTTTTAACCGTCAACTTTGAGAAGAGGCATCTGGGACAGATGGAGTCCGACGACAGCAGGGAATGGAAGGCAAAGTACATCAACGTGGGGTTGAGCTACACAAAGTGGGAAAACCACAGCCCCGATGCTTTCCACCTGCAGGCCTAGAAGATACAACAACGAATTAATTATTTCATGGAAGAAAATTTCCTACAAATACATCCACGAAATGAAGACAAAAGCTTGGAATTTTTAAGTGAGGTCTAAAGTCCCAACACATCCAACTATTCAAAATGAGAAATGATTAAAAGTTAAACTAACCTGTCTTGCCAACTCTTCATTTTCTTTTTTTCATTTCGTTGAATAGCCTTTGTCAATTTGTGACTGCCATTGATACATGCCTCCCAAGGCCATGTCAAATCCGTAGGTGAATTAATACTGAGGGGATTTTAAGAGGCCATGCAGAATAGAGTAAATGAACTGAAGGCAACTGGGATTTTTCTTTAGGACTATTCTTGGGCTCCTGGCTAGAATGTACAATTCTGAATCTTATGACTACTGGGGTCTTGGTAAGGGTACTTGGCAGGAACTCTGCCCACCTTGGGAGGGTGTGTGAATACCTTTGGGAAAGAGGAATGCCTTGTTGCTGGGGTTTTCAGCATTTGTTTCCTCTATGACTGTTTTGATAGCTGGACTTGAGAAGCATTTACCATTAAAAGTTTACTCCCAGAGGAAGTAGAGATAAAGGCAGTTCTCAAGAACTTTGAAACCCTGGATCCAAATAAATCTCTCCAAGACGGTTCTTATCAAGACTAGATGGATCATCTCACATATGCTCAAGTTTTTAGCCTCTGAAGCTGCATTTTAGATTTTTTTTTTAAGCAAAAGTTTTGATGGATAAAGTGACTCTCCAATTCTAACTCAGGTATAAAAAGGAAAACACTAAAATGATAATTAGAAAATGCAATCATTTCACAATATTGGTCAATATTCAACTTTTCAGTTATATTGGAATAACTGGCTTACTCTGGAGTTTGGGGAGAGCTAAATAGCAGAAACATGTAACTCGTGACTCAAATTGTCAAGGGATAGAAGTTTCTAACTGTCATCGTGTAGTAAGCCCATATCTGGTGTCCTGGTCTACAGTTCTTCTCCTGGCAGGTTGAGTGACTATGAGGAATAAGTACCTTACAACCACATGGGAAAACTTGGAAGCCAATTTATGTAATGACATTTAACAGTATACAGTGCTGTCGAGAAGTAGGAAAGTTGCCATGATCTCAGTTCAGTGTGTTAAATCAATAGAAGGTAGGTCTTAGCCTGGAGTCACAGACACAGATTTTAGAGTTAGGCCTCCTGTTCATCTTTTTTCTCTCATTTTGTGTTTCTTAACCAGGCTATCAGAAAAAAATCCTTGCAGGGTTTTGAAATCTGACCTAGGACCCTGAACATTTCCCAACTGAGGCCTCCACCTATTCTCTCACCAATGATTAAGCCAGAAGAAGTTGTTTTTGATTACTTCTTTCCAGTACACCAGCAGCAACCCTACCATATTCAGGCAAATACAGGTAATTTTGTTGTCCTTATTCTTGTCTGTGGTGCTGGAGATGGAAGCCAGAGCCTCACGCATGCTCATATCCCTCAGCCCAAGTATTAAGTAGCACTCATCAGGAGTTTTAATCTTTGCCTGGGCTGGTTTATAAACATGAGTGCTTCTATCTAGAAACTCACTACCAAGCAGGATAGTTAGTGTCCAGAAACCCACGCCTACAGTCTACTCTCCATCTAAGAGAACCTCAGCTACTTCGGTCAGCACTAAAAACAATGCTTATCATGTTTAAGTAAGGGGACCTGGTAGAAATGGGGATGATGTCTCAATAGGTCTGAAATGAGGAGGAAATTCTGCATTTCCGAAAAATAAAAATCCCATGATCCTCCAAGTCTAATGGACACATCTTTAGTCTCAGAGTCATTTATTGTAAGGGCAGCCTACACTGTGTTTCTTTGTTGTAATAAGTGATCGTAGAACACATTCTAGCAGTGTTTGAATCACAGGCACCCAGCATCAGCATCAGGGTTGGTTTCTCTTCTCAGTAGGTCCTGTAACCTCAGAACTAGTGGTGTGCTGTCTTTAGCCTTGGGAATAGTGGAGGTGGCAATGGAGGAAAGAAGGCTTCATGATGAAATGCATATATTACAGTTGCTAACCCCATAACTTCAGTTTAGGAAGAATTCTGGATTTACTAAACGTTTTCTCACCTCATTCAGCAACTGAAATTTAGAAAAGTTTAACAATATGTTATGTGTGGTAGTCAGTGTGAAACCATGGTCCTGAGTTGCTAAAGACCTTGCAATTTTCTCAGCAACAGGGATGCTAAAAGTGTCTTTTGTTTCCCACTTCTGCCCCATCTTTGCTCCTTCTTCCTTCCCTCACTCCTCTCCCTCTCTCTCTCTTTCTGAGCATGGTTACCTAAACTTAGGATCCCTCTAGGGTGCTGAGGTTACTAGCCCCAGTGCCTAACACATAAGCTTCAAAGTCCTTTGGAATTTCTTAGTTGATAGGAGTCTTTTGTTCTAATGAAAGTCTAGATGGACTCTGGGTAGAGACGGTTTACCAGAAAGACCAAACAATAATTAGATTCTTCTCCCTCCCCCACTCTCTATGAAGGGGAGAGGAGCTGGAAAAAGAGAGGGGGGAGTTAATAATCATGTCTTTGTACTAAAGTCTCTATAAAAATTTCTAGAAGACGGTATCCATGGCACACCCAGCTTCACAGGGACAGAAGTTTCTGTGTTTGAGATCCTTTTCACCTCACTCACGTACCTTTTTATCTGCCCATTCTTCTGTATTCTTTATTGTAACCTTGCTTTATTATATAATAAATTGGTAAGTATGTATGTCTCCTTGAGATCTGCAAGCTCTTCTGGCAAATGGCTAGACACTGGGAGAACCCAGAAAGAGGAGGATGTTCACAGACCCTTGCCTGAGATTTCAGTCACTACTTCCTCCTGTCATAGCTACAGGTGGTCTCGAACACAGTGGAAAGGAGGAAGAAATTGACTAGCATGGGGACTCTTCAGTCTCTCACCAAGACATGCTGAGGGTTGAACTTCCTGGTAGTATAGTTGCACTTAAGTCACCCTTGCTTCTGTTAAAGAACCCCAGTAAACTCAGTGATTCACCAAGCTGAATTCGGAAAGAATTCTTCTTTGGTCTCCTGGAACCCTTCCTGTCTAGAGTAAATGGATGTTTCTTCACATCTATCTAGAAATAATCAGACCACAGAAGAGAACAGGACTTTGCCCTAACCAGGAGGGCGGAAAAGCAAATTATGCTATCACTTCTAGGCTGTGACTTTGGAAAGAAAGATGGCTGCTGCCTCTTCTATTTCCTCTCTTGACAAGGACTGGAATAAAGACACGAAGGGAACCATGATGCCAAAACCAACTCTTCTTAATCAGTAAGCATAGATTGAGTGTCTTCCAAAGCTTACAATCTAAAAATCACTCCCCGGTGCAAGTGAGTTATATGGTGGAGCCTTAGGGGAGCAGTTTATGATCCTGTTGAGTGAGTTGATGCTGTCTGCTAAAGGACTTGAGGCACACATCTTACCTGTCTTGCTCTCTCATTTGCATGTAGTCTCCTTCCCTTTCTTTTCTACCACAGAATAATGAAGCAAGCAGACCTTCATCAGCTTTGGCCACCACCACCCCGCAAACCACCCTGCAAACCTTGAACTTCCCAGTCTCCTGAACTGAAAAAAGTAAATACCCAGTCTTTGATATTTTCTATTGTTACAGCAAAGGGAAAAAATGGACTAAGATAAACGTAAATGTGTTAAATTCCCAATCAAAAGACAAAGACTTGGTTTTTTAAATAAACAGGACATTGAGTCATATGCTGCCTATTAGATATCCATCTTAGCAGCAACTGTGGTTGGAAATGAAAGGATGAGAAAAGACTCCTATGTAAATAGCCACCAAAGGAATGCAAGGTGGCTATACTATTACCTGACAAAGCTACGTAGAGAGTGTACTTGTAGCATGAATTCTAAACGTTCTTAATAATAAAAATTTAGAGTCAGATATTAGGGGGTGAAAGCTGAAGGATCAGAGAAGCAGAGTGCCCTCTACCAAAGCTGAGACCAAACAGAAGATACTGTATCTATCAATCCTCAGACTGAATGCTGTCTCCACCAAACCTCAGACTGCCTCTGAGTTCCTGTCTTCTCCCACCTTATTATATTCCTCTCTCTGCTCAGTCATATCACTCCTGTCTCCACCTCCCTAGTTCTGGGATTAAAAGCATGGGATCCCAAGTACTGGAATCACCTTTGTGTGAGGTCTGTTTCTCTTTTAAAAAGATAGAAGGGAGAAAGGAAGAACCGGGGAGAGCCTGGGGTTGTGGGAGGGTGGAGATCGAGGAAGGGTGGATATTGGAGAAGGGAATAAGATATCTACATTAACAGGAGTCATTCTAAGATTTGCAAGAGACTTGTCTCTAGAGGGGATCCCAGGTATTCACAGGGATCTCCCAGCTAGGTACTTGGGCAGCAGAGGAGTGGGTGCCTGAACTGAACTTGCCCCATAGTTACTTTGTTGAATATCTTAATCGTCACCATAGAAATTTCGCATGATGGAGGGAGATAGAGCCAGAGACCCACATTCACATCAGAACAAGGGACTGAGCTACCAAGGTCCATTGGAAGAGCAGAAGGAGGGAGAAGATGAGCAAGGACGTCAGGACCATGAGGGACTGGCTCACCAACAGAGACAGTGTGCTCGATCTATTGGGAGCTCATCGAATCCAGCTGGACCAAGACTGAATGAGCATATGACCTAACTGAACCCTATGAATGTGACTGCCAGTGGGGACTGACTGAGAAACCAATGATAATGGCACCGGGACCTAGCTCTTCTGCATGTATTGGCTTTTTGGGAACTTATTCTATATGGATGCACATCTTCCTAGACCGAGATGGAGGGGGGAGGGCCTTGGGCTTCCCATAGGGCAGGGTATCCTGCCCCATCTTAAGGAAGCAGGGGGAGGGTGGTGGGGTAGTGGGGGAGCGGGAGGGCCGGGAACAAGGGGAGTAAATGTAAATTTTTCTTTTAACAATAATAAAAAAAAGAAAAAAAAAGATTCAATCTCATGTAGCCCAGGGTGGCCTTGAACTCACAAAGATCTGTCTGCCTCTGTCTCCCAGGTGTTGGGATTAAAGGTGTGTGCCTCCACTGCCTGGTCTCTATGGCTAATTAGTGGCTTCTGCATTCTGATCTTCTAGAGTGTACTGGCAAACACTGTTGTATGAGATGAAGAAAAGCATTATTTAATGATAAAAGGCTCACTATTTTATAAAGGAATAATATTCATGAATATGTATGTGTTGAGATCCAGGGATCCAAACCATATAAGGAAAACAAATGAAAGACACAAGCAATCTAGAATATAACATATGTCAATCTCTTACATTCAAGAGTGAACAGAAATTTTAAACAGTAAAGACAAATTGACTTATGCCCTAAATTGCATCCACCATAGCAGAACATAAAATCCAATGCCTATATAGTTTTCTTCATAATAGATTCTGTGTTGAGCGACAAAATAAATCTTAATAAATTTGAAAATATTGAAGGCATACAATTTTTTCTCAGCTGACAATTGAATAAAAGTAGAAAATTAGAGCATAAAAACTGAAAATTTCACCAATACCTAAAATTAAGCAATACAAACATGAAAATGTAATGATATCTGAAAGAGAATGAATACAACTTATAAAATATGCCAAATATAAGAACTGTATAGCAAGTGTTATTATTTGGAAACATATAGCTGTAAAAAGATGTAATAAGAGGGACTCAAATCATTAAGATAGCTTTCTACTTTAAGAATCCAGAAAAAGAAACAACTAGACTCAAAGCTAGGAAGAGGCAGATAATAAAATGCAAAACAAATTAAATAAAATGAAGAGAAAAAGAACATGCGGATATCTAAAGCCTGACATTGAAGTCTGCACATTTCACTAATTTCAGTTAAATAAAAAAAAGAGAGATTAGAAAACAGAACTATGAAACCTGCAAGCCAACAATTTTATGATCTTATATAAGATGGGGAAATTTCTAGAAAAAAATAACTTATTAAACTGAGCCATGAAGAAACCTACATAAATCTATAGCAAATGAGATTTTGCTACTAATAAACTGTCCCAGCAACCTCAAGTACCTAGAGTAGTAAAATTCACACATACGCAGGACTCGTGGCTCAGGGACTGGGAAGAGAGAGCCAAGAGCTATGCAGCTGGATCCTGTTCTTTCTTCTTATCCCATCACTCTGGATTTTCCCAGGACACTTCTCTCATGTGATGGTAGAATTATGGTGTGGTAGTTTGAGTAGAATTGGCCCTCATAAGCACTCTTAGGAGGCTCGGCTTTGTTGGAGTGGGTATGGCCTTGTTGGAAAAAGTGTGTTCTTGTAGGGGCAGACATTGAGGTTTCCTATGCTCGGGATACTGCCTACTGTCTCTGTTGACTTCTCTTTGCCTGTAAGATAAAGCAGTCTCCGCTCCAGTACCACATCTGCCTGCATGCTGCCATGCTCCTGTCATGATGATAATGGACTCTCTGAAACCGTAAGTGAGCCACCCCAATTAAGGTTTTCTTTACAAGAGATGTGGTCATGGTGTCTCTTCACAGCAATAAAATCCCTAAGACTCATGAGACTTCCAGAAGTAGTTCTTTTCCTCCCACCCCTTCTTCTACAAGCAAACACAGCCTTTTACCCTGCTTCGTCTACCTGAAACCAGCTGATAGTTTCAGAGCAAAAAGAATCATAACCCTTTCTTTAGAAGGAACCATTGCTCTTTCCAAACCACTGCTCATTTTGAGATTCTTGAGTCAAGGACGTGACATTGAAGCACCCAGAAACGCCCTGTGGTGTTGTAAATAATTTTGCCAACATTACAAGCTTTAAATAGATTCTCAGAAAGTTCTAGAAAGCTTTGCTGTGCCACCTTTCTCTTATTTTGCCACACGAATGAGCATGTTGAGGAGAAGTTGGTAAGTGTGCATGCAGGCACAGGATGTGGATTTGAAGTTGGTGTGACACCTGAGTGCTCCATTTCTCCTCCCCGCCTGATGATTCTGAGTCGCTACTGGGGGAGGGGCTGCTTTATGCCATTCCTAGTGACACACTAATGATGGCACTGACTATCTGAGTGTTGCCCCATACAATACTAGGATTTCCTCATGCCATTCAGAAGACACATGTGTAAACATTTGGATCTGTGAACGCTCCTAAGAGGCTCATAGGTTAAGGCTCCAAACCGTGCTTGTAGCACTGAGGTGGGACTTTGTACCCAGCCTGGTGTACTGAGGTCAGGCCTTGTGGGAAGCTACCATACGGTTGGAAGTGTACCCTCAGAGTGCGTTGTGGGACCCCAGAACCTCCCTCTTTTTCTTCTGTTGCTATCTATGTGGTGCGTTCTTTTTGCCATGTGTTACCTACCTGCAGGTCCAAAGCAAGGAAGAGATTTGATTTTTGGAGTGGGACCTCCAAATTTTGTGCAAAAGCAGAATAAACCTCTTTTTATGAGTTAGTTATCCAAGGCGTTTTACTGGAGTAGTGGAAGGTCAGTCCAGTGTGTAATGACTTCACACTGTGCAGCACACCCAGGCTTCCTCTCAGTCACACTCCTGTTCCTCTTACACACACATCCTGCACATGACCTAAACATGCATTATTTTTCTCAAGCAGAGCTGAGCAACTGTTATGTTTTTGGAGACAACTGTGTGTGGCAAACACCCTACTGTGTATTTTTACGAGTTGTCTTGCCAAACCCTCCCAATAATCCAGTGGAATCTTGGTTGTCATCCTCCTTCAGCTGGTGACAAGCTCTGTTTAGATGCCGGCACAGCTGCCTCTTCCCTGCCATGACTCTCAGACCCTTGGTGCCAAGATTAGGATGTACCCCAGAGACGCAGAAAATGAAAGCGAGTTGAGGCATGGGGCTTCCATGCTGGTTTGAGTTTTTCAGTTCTGCTGATAGACTCGCTCATAATTTCTGCAGAGAGAAATGCAATCTGGACACACACTCCCCATTCCCTTCACACTGTCCCTGCAGAGAATGTACAAGCTCCCTAAAAATTAAACTTCCAGGGAACTTTGGAGGTAAGAAAAAAAAGTGGTGATATTTTGGAACCGGTTTTATGAAGAATACCTTTTGTTTGGTATGAATTTAACAAAAAGTTGGTTTGGACTCCATTTTACTGCAGGAAACAGCCTGTTCAGTATTAGTTTTTCCAAAGGCCTCTTGCCCCCTTCTTTGTACACAGAGGGTCATAAAGGCAGGTGCGAGCTGGGAGCCAGAAGAGCAGACAAAACTGACCTTTAGAGTTTTGTTTCAGGCCAGTGTGCACAGCCTCCCAAAGCATACTGACAAACACAAATAACTTTCGACCTCTGCCCTCGTCACTTGTGTCACCCATTGTGGCTAAGGCATCTGTCTTCCCCTAGGCACATCTTTTGAACACAGAGAGACTGGGTATTGAGTTATGATGATTTTTGTGACCTTCTTCTTTGACCTGTTGGGTGGTTTGTTTTTTTTTTTTGTTGTTTTTTTGTTTTTTTCACACAATGAACAGACTGGGTCAAGGCATATTTTAAGTAACATGTATTATCATTTACTTCTGCAGACTCTTTAATTCTGTTTTTCAACTCAGTTCTTCATGTCTATAAATTGTTTTCATCTTTTCTCCTTGTGCTGTGATTTGGAATTTAGACGTAGAGGTAGAGTTAAGGTGGAGAACTAGATAACTGATTCCTAGGAGAGTCACGGCTTCTTAGTTAGCAACAGTCCCCTCACTAGTGCCTGGCTGTTCACAAAAGGCAGAAGAAGTATGGCTGCAGTCAGTCTCTATGGGCTTTGCTTCAAAGAGAGCGAAGCCTTGTTCACCTACGGGGTCTTCCTCATCCACGATATTAGTCGGCTTTTCTGCAGTAACAGAAAGCTTTGTTAAGTTCAATAGCCTTTCAGCAGCAAACTCGTGTTGCCTGTGGATGGGCTGTCTGTGGCTGTGCTCTGTGAATTCCAGGAAGAACGAACATGTTCCCAGGATGCTCCTTAAGACATCAACTTAAATGCATCAGGTATCATATATTTTATTTGCATCCCACTAGTGCAGCATGGCACAAGGCCAGGTCCAGAGACGAGAGGGTAGGAAGGCATGCAGTGCTTGGAGAGAATCCTGCTCACCTCATAGGAGAAGGCTTATAGGGAAGGGCAAAACTGTGTAAGTCATGTATCCATCCCATCCATAGAACTCTCTCAGTATGTGTGAATGGCCTTCTCTGGGGAGAGACAAATAAGAGCATGTGCCAGGATGGACAACTGTAGAAGACAGAGAAAGGAGAAAAAGCAGAGAGGTTTGGATTTTCTTTAGCCAACATGGAATCTTGGTAGCTTCTATGTGTGTCTGTCACTTTCTGGCCACCTAATGCCAGTTCCTCCTTCCTAATGGCAACCTCTTAATAGTTGAAGTAAAACTTTTCTTTAGAGAAGCATACAGCACAGACCTCTGGAATCTGCTCAGCCACCTGTTCTGTCTTGTCCTCATCCTGTGACCTCCACAGGCCATGAGATGCTTCTTTCCCTCCAGTGCTCTTTCTCGGTGCTTTACTTCCAGGTTGGTGCTTCTGGGAAGCAGGAACATCAATGACTGTGAGCCACACCTCCTACAGCTGTTAATTCAAGGCACCTACTTCCCCCAGGTTCTGTCTATTTTCTGCCTCAGGCCCCTGGCCTTCCTCTAGATGCAGGGCTTAGGTTCCCTTTTCACCGAAATTCACCAGAGAGAACTCTCCAGACTGTGGTCAAAGTGCACGATCTGATCCAGGGTCACACACACAAATTTTAATCCTCTGGTATTTATGACCATGAAAATCACACTCGACACAGAAAATTAGAAAATATGTGTTACTATAGCCAAATAATGAATGAGTAAAAAGCTTGGGTGATCTTGGTATAGGGAATTCATGGCCACACAGCAACTGGAATGTGAGGGGTCATTACTGTGTTTGGCTCCATGAGGATGGTCACAAGGAAAAGAGACAGGGGTACACATCCTAAAACACTGCAGAAGTTTCTGTGTAGAAGAATGGGGGAACTGATACCCCCAAAAAATCATGGGTAAAATTGCAAGTGATGCCTATAAAAGAATTGTAATAGCATGTGACGATCATATTAAAACATTGAGAACAAAGAAACAAAGTGATGCTTACAAAAGAACTGTAACAGCATGTGACAATCATATTAAACCATTGAGAGAAAAGAAACAAAGGCATTTGCAATGACACATTTTGTTCCAGTAGAATGGAAGCATTGAGTACACAGGACTCTGGAGAGACTTCAGATAAAACCTGAGTTCTGATCTTCTTCTTTGTTCTACTTGCATGCAGCATCCCAGTCTCGTACAAAGGGGCATGAATCACTCTTACAAAGAAGGATAACATCTTTGAAAATTAACGTCATCTGCAAGGAAACAATGGAAAGCCAGGGAAGGATGATTTCATAAACAAAACACTTTGCTCAGTCAACCTTCAGCCTCTCTCTCTCTCTTTCTCTCTCCCTCCCTCCCTCCTTCCTTCCTTCTCTCTCCTTCCTTCCATGTCTCCATTCGTCCCCCCCTCCCTCTGGTCCTTTTGCTTGTGCCCCTCTCCTTCACTTGGTCAGAGCCTCTGCTAATCTGCCTTGAGTTGGAATGAGTTAAGAAATTCACCAGGCTGAACATACGCCACCTGGATTTCTTTTGCTCTTTTTATACAAAGCTTCTCTCCCCTTTCTTTTTGATGTTGTTATTGCACCTCAGCATTAGCTTGTAACATCTTTATAATAGCCAGCCAGGGATCCAATGCTTTCCAAATCTAAAAACAGAAAAACACAAAGGCTTTTTGATTAGAATGAAACCCTGAGAACAATGTGTGTGCTGGCAAAGAGGGGAACTATGCCACAGCTGCTTGGAGGCTGTGCTGCAGTGGCCTTCCCCTACCCCTTGTCACTTGCAGGAAGATGTCCAGGAACCATTATAGAAAAGGAGACGTTTAGAACCTTAGCCAGACACCTGCAGATCTGTGGATTATCCCATATTCTATAGCTGTGAGTTAAGGTTTTCATGATAATGTAACCAGCCAATTCGATTTTCAGAGTGTGCTTTGAATGTCTACTGACTAACAAGAGAGTGTCTTATTGGAGAGCAGCACTGTGTGTTCTGAGAGCTCCATGCTTAATGCTTCAAGGCTGCTTGTCTTCTCTGGTGGTGGAGCAGGTGAAAGGAGGAAAACAGGGATACAAAACTAAAGCAGCATCAACACACAGAAATCAGCTGCACTGGTCACACACACTGTGCACACAAGATCCTGGGGTGTGCCAGCCTCCTGTCTAATATATACCAAGTGCCACTCCATTTCATCCCACACTCATAGTAGATGTCGTTACCCTTAACAACTGTACCAGCCACAAAGACAGAAGTGGGCTCGTATTGAAACGACCCCATGGGTTGAGACTTCAGTTACCTTAGAGGCTAGCAGAACCCCTTCAATATGCTTTCCCACCCAGACTTCACCACCAGCCGGGCAGGAGATTGTGCATACAGATGGTGTTATTCGTCAGCACCTGTGGGAGCCTGGTTCTTATGGCCATATGACTACACTCTCTCCCATGGGTTATGAGTACAGAGTATAACAGAGTTAAAGGGATATAGCTAGACAAGGAGGGAGAGATGTGTCTTCTGAGATGCTGTCTTCTTGTTCCCAAAAGACATTTCAAGGAGAAATGGCTAAAGGTACAGGGGTGGGTTACTAAGAAGACCAACAGAGAAAAGGGAGAAATCAAGTTCCCCTTAGACACTGACATCAGCATGCCTAGTACTCCCAGCCTTAGGCTTTGCTCATCCCAAAGGGGAAAGCTATTACTTCCCCTTTCTCTTTGGCTTGGCCTTCTGTCTTTTCTGGATGTTCAGTTCTTTGTATGTCCCAGGGAACAAGCTCAGCAAACAGCCAAACAACAATCAATACTCCCGTTACAGAAAGGAGTGAGCTGTGTCTCCTGGAGAACCCAGGGAGAAGAGCCTTCTTCCTGCTTCTCACCAACTGAGAGTTCAAGGGGAGTCCAGTAGCCTCCTTTGGGGGCCTCAGGAAAGAAGACAGGCTTCAAGGGTGGAAGTTTGTCTCCCACCTTGTAGCAGCCACAGACTGATGGTCAGCAATATGCCTAAAGCTCTTCATCTGTGTAAAGCCAGAGTTTCCTGTCTTTTCCATAGGGCTCCATGATCTGCACCAACCCTCTCAACATCCCTCTACTGGAAGCAAGGGCTGCTTCTTTGAAAACTTAGAAGAAATGAGCATAAGCAAGCAATAAATCATGACAAGAAGAAAGTTCTGGCTCTGTTTCTGCCTCTGGTCCTGTGTGTGGTCCAGGAGTTTTGAGGAAGATGCAGCCATCAACAACCAATGAGTTTGGACACCATAGTACTGCAGTTTTATACTTTGTATGAGGTTTTCCAGTTGATTTATTTTTCTGACTGAGAGAGATTTAACCAGAGGCTGGGGATGTAGCTCATTGGTAGAGTACTTGGCTAGCCCCCCATGAACTCCTTGGTTTGGTCCCCAGCACTACAAAAAGAAAATAATAACAATAAACAGTTTTTAAGATAGAGGTTAGGTAGATAGATATGTAGATAGGCAGACAGACAGACAGATGGATTATAGATAGATGGAACCTAGCCTGAAATCACTCTTTACCTTAAACCTTTGTCATATGCTGTGTTATAAACCATTGGCTTTATTTCTGCCTTGGTAATTTTGTTTACTGACATCCACAGTAATTTTTCTTTGATATCTGTGAATGCCAGTGTCTCCAAGTTCTTATTGTAATAATGAAAAATAGGGACCAAGCTGAATTCTGCCCTTTAAAAAAAGAAGACTATTTTAAAACAAATCCGCATTTCTTTCCCACGGGGTTTGCTTAATACTCTTTTTTTCTTCCTAAAAAGAATAGAGCGTAGTCTTCAGAGTCTAGGTGAAGTCAGGCTGATTCACCCTTCACAGAAGAAAAGCAGATAACTTGCCCGTTTTCCAAATGTGAAAAGTCTTCCTTTGCTGCTAGCAATTCCTAAGTAACAGTGGTAACTGTGCTTAGGACTTGTCAGGTTTTATAGAGCCTGCTTTCTGGACAGCAGAGAATCACCAATGCTTTTGTAAAGCCCAGTTGGGAGAGAGAGAAATAGAGAGAGAGAGAGAGAGAGAGAGAGAGAGTAAACCCACAGACAATCACACATCTTAGGGTGGGCTGTGCCTCTCCCCAGCTGTGATGACGTCAGACTGCCAGGCACTTGTACCCTTTTCACCTCCAAGGACCCTTAGTAAGGGCAAAGATAAGCCAGTGCTGCCCGTGGCCCATCCCAGTCTTGATGAGGAGGAGGAATATAGGACTGGTCACTGTGGGTGTTCCCTCCTATCACTTTTGACTCTGTATGTAAGAATCTTGGAAGCCTTACATAGACCCTGACATCTAAGTCAAGAGCCTAGAGGTCAGTAATGAGATCTAGGCCTCAGTCTTCCAGAATAGCTTCCAAAGCTTGGCTGAGAAGAGAGGCAGGCATATCTGATTGCATTCCTTTGTCAGAAAAGAGCCTGCTTCAAGTTACTCTGTTTGAAGGGCACTCTTCCTGTTGCTTTCATTCGCTTACAAGTGGGAATGTCCAGAGAATAGAACTCTAATGGGTTCCTCTCCTCTTGCATGCTGCAGTAGCCTATACTGTAAGGTTTCCTACCCCCCCCTCCAACTTATGCATCATGGGGCGATCGCCTTTGATCAATGACCTCCACTCAGCTCCCAATGCAGGTCTGCTCCTGGGGTCTCTCTCTCTCTCTTTCTCTCTCTCTCTCATACACACACACACACACACACACACACACACACACACGGGCAAGAGCTGGTTATTTTTTAGCCCCCATTCTCTATATGGTATACAGAGAGATCAGAAGTTAATGAAGCACCTACTTTTTTCCTTCAGGGCTACCTGTGCTTCAAGAAACAATGGATCTCTATCAGCAGAACTGAGTAAGGATGCAGAACAGTGCCACCATCTGTATATACTGTGGAGGCATCCTTCTTCCTCTGGGTCTCCAGGACTCAGCTCACATATCTGGGAGTCATTGTTCTGTCCTCAGACCATGATAGAGGAAAGTCACGGAAATAAGGCATTCTGGGCTCTGTCGAGGTGGGAATATTGAAGTTTAAAGTTGCTAAGCATGTACCAGAACTTTGGTCCCAGGGGACACATTCTATAGTGATGTACAATATGGAGCAAGGAAAACATGGCTACTTGCTCAGAATAAGCAGTAAGCAAGTAAGTGAGTAAGGAAGGAAGTGAGGAAGGAAGGAAGGAAGGAGGGAGGGAAGGAATGAGGAAAGGAAGGGAGGGAGGAAGGAAGGGAGAGAAGGAGGGAGGGAGGGAGGAAGGAAGGAAGGAAGGAAGGAAGGAAGGAAGGAAGGAAGGAAGGAAAGAGGGAAGGAAGGGAGGAAGGATCTGCTCTTGTAAGATAAGAGTCAGGACCAGGCAAGAGCTCTTCAGACAGGACTGGTGCTTCTTCCTCAAAATCTGTACTGTGTCCACTAACTCAAAGCCTTATGGCATATGCTTCCTAGGTCCTCATTCTGAGGCATCACTAAGCCTCCCAAGGCAAACTTCTCCCTGGCTTCAGCAAACCTAAGAGAGTTCACTTTATTGGAACTGCAGGTGTCTGAGAGCAGTCTTCTCGAACTCGGTAGCCCTGTCCATTTTGAGAATTTGTTCTGTCACAGAAGATGATAGTCTACAGCAATGCAGGAGAGAGGACTGGGAAAAAAGCAATCACAGACCGCACCAGGATCCTAGGGGACAGTGAGCAGCCCGTGAGCAAGAGCACTGACAGCAACCTGAGTGTGGATTCCCTGAGTCCATTGCTCTTGTTTCTCTACCGTGACACACTCTATGAGGGTGGCAGGAGATGACACATTATCTGTTCCTGGGACTGCAGTGTGTTCATTAAAATGCAGTTGCTCTGTGGTCAGCAAGGTTCTACGGCTTGAATGAGTTTGGACAAAGGTTGCTTTGATACTTGATGACAGGCCCCTTGCAGAAGTCCCTGAGGGGAACACTGGGTAGTTTCCTTTAGAAGTAAATTTTATCCCCCAAATTCTACCCCTATGCACACATTCCCTGAGATACTTTGGTCAGTTAGCAATGATACCAAGTATCAGCCGCACACACATTTACATTTCACATGGGATCAAGACAGCAGCTAGAACATCACCTGAGAGTCCATAAGTTCTACTAATTCTCAAATGTTGATGGGTCAAAAACCCATATGTTTTTCCACACTCTGTTGTAGGGAATCTGACTGGTCCATCTGGGATGGGAGCCAGTACTGTATATTCAACAGTCTGCAGCCCAGGAAGCTCAGAGGCTGAGGAGCCAGGATTGGGTATACAACACTACATAGGCACACGGCTGAGACAAAGATGAGGAACTGTTGCTTAGATCGGCCTCCCAACAATGGCTACTTCTCAGGCTTATTCTGAAGACACCATAAGCAATGATGTCTACCAGGGTAATGGCAGTAAGTAAAAGAGCTGGAGTTTGCGGTATATAGCCTTCTTCCAGGAGCTCTTCGACAGACTAAATTGTGCAAACCCTAGGAAGTGCGTGATTTCGTATACGACAAATAATTATTAGTTGGGGAGAAGAACTAAAACCAAGCTAGCCTTGGAGATCCCCAGCCTTTTAGGTCAGCCCTATTCCCAGGGACAGCACCTTGTATTTGATTTTGATCAACAACAAAGCAAGCACCGTATACTTGTCTGAGATCTTTGGTGGAGGTATCCCCAGGCAGTTACACTTCAGGCTTTTCTGAGTATCAGACCCTACACTTAGACCTCAGGTTTAGGAGTGTATCAAGGACTTGTTCCTAGGGAGAGTGGCAATGGGTAGGACAGGCCTGGGCTGCGGGGTGGGGAGCATGACAAGGAGTGGTGTGAGACTAGGAGGAGTGATTTCCTGTGAAATTCTTGCCTACTTGATTGCATGGGAAGCTTAGGGCTATAGCTTGTACCTGAAAGCTTTTAGCCATGCAGGCAGAGTGATGCCTCTCTCCGTATTTTCAAGGGTATCCCAGGGAAGATGGTATAGAACCCTAATCAACTGAGCATACGGCAGTGGGGGAACAGAAGCATAGCATTGCTCCAAAGGACTCCACAGACACCTGCTGGGAGCCTCTCGTGACAGATGTTGGTCCAGGTGTTCTGTCCTGGGCTTCTGGCCCAAGACAAGGCTTGGGTCCTGAGTCTCTGAGTGATAACCCAGCTTAAGTCCTTTAATTTTAGTGCCCTCATAATTGAAAGGGGAACTGGAATGGGGACCTGGCCCTTGTGGTGCAGGAAAACAATAAAATGCAAGCTGGCAGTACGGCAGCCACTGAATCATTCCGTGCCCGTACTCATCGCTCACCTATGTAAACAGCCCGGGCAGCTCTCACCTGCTCAAGGCTGCACAGCTGTTAAATGGCAGTGACAGCCGTCATTCACTGAAGGGGTGCTGTGTTCTGGGCAGCCTTCCAAGGGCTTTGTAACACTTAACCTCTTTAGTCCTCAAACAACCCATAAGTTCACATTATTGTTAGTCCTGGGCATGAGATATTAGTAATAATTTTTATGAAGTCACAAGACCCCTGTGCATGGTGCTGGGACGTGGATTCAAGTCTGTCTCACTAATTTTGTAGCTATACCATACTGCCTGCAATGCCTCTGTTTTTGTGTGTGTGTGTGTGTGTGTGTGTGCTCACATGTTCATGTGCATTTAGGCACATGTATGGAGGTCAGAGGATAACCTTCAGGAACTATCTATCCACTTTGCTTTTAAAAACAGGTTCTTTCACTTACTTGGAGCTTGCCAAGTAGGCCATATTGCCTGCCCAGTGAGCTGCCTTTCTCTGCCTCTCCAGAGATGGAATTACAAATGATCCCCACGGTGTCTGTCTTTCTCTGGGAGTTCCGGTCATTGTGCTCATGACCTCTTATTTGTGGGGCAGGCACTTACTGAATAAGCCCATGCCCTCAGCCACAGTGTTTGGTCTTTATGTCTCTTGATGAACTTCAAAAGTAGGGGTCCCTTCCTGTTTGTATCTGCATGTTTACTGTTGGGCATAGAAATGAGATATTTGTGAAACATTTGGATTTAAATAATCATTTTGAAGCCACCTGGAAACACTTTGCTCTACAGTTTAACTTGCCTAGAATGATCCCAACAATAACAAAAGTGTTTAAACTGGTTTTACTAACTCATTCAATAGAAACTTTGACAATGCATGGCTTCATATCATGCCCAAGAGGAACAATGGTGAAATCAGATACTTTTCCGGGTTATCCCAGCAGGGTTGTCCCTTCAGTAGGTAGCTGCCCTTCCCACCTCTAAGGTATTCAATATCAGGGCCCAAGTGGCCTCACCATGGTATGTCTGAGGTCTTGATTCTGTGTGAGAAAAATTCTCCTCCAGTCTTCATCCTCAGGGTCTCAGCTCCTTGACAATCAACTTCATTCTCCCCATCTCCTTCTCTCCTTCCCCCACTTAAGTTACACAGGTAATAATCAGCACCATAATTAGGAACCCCGGAACAGAGGACAAGGCAAGAGGGACAATGTTTTCAGAAGTCGTTCTGAGAACCCAGACTGTGTTTCCCAAAGTTTAACACATACATATACACACACACTGTGAAAACTCTCTCTGGCCACTAATCATTACAGTCATTTCTGGCTGCTCCTATGTGTCTTGATAATGAGTAACTATTAATTATTCAGTGGAAGACATTTTATCTGAGCTGGCTTCTTTTCCTACACCCATGCCAAGTGATGTATTAGCAAAAAAAAAAATGCGAGTGGCTTTTTTAATGAAAGAAAGAACTCAAGCTGGTGTCTCTTGGACAGTAATGAGTAATTTCTCGCTCTGAGATGAGGAAGGAAAAGACTCCTGTTTTGCGTCTTCAGCTTCGCTGCCATGATGCAGAACTAGCCCTGATGGAGGCAGTGGAGTTCCTGCCTTCCCCCAGAGGGATCTCAGATCAGAGTGAAGCAGCACCCAGGGCTTCACCGACTGTCATCCCACCGCCTCTCAAGCAGAGCATTCCTGAGGGTGAAAAGGAGGCATTACAATAATCAACCTGATGGAGTTAGAATAGGGATTTTCTCACACAAACCAGGAAGGGACATTACCTCAGTCCCAGAGGACTTGAAGGACCTTTCTAACTGAAGCACCTGAAATGCTTGAAGCTTAACACCCCCATCTTGTGTTTCCTGGGGACCCAAGGAACCTCTACTAGCTGTCACTACTAGCTGCCAACTTCCAGGTACAAGCGACAAGGAGTTCTACAGGGGACATACCCAGTTCTGATTTAAATTTAATCTGTGTGGTCAATTATTTGTATAAGAATGGAGGAAAATAAAGACTATTTCACAAAAGTCAACTCTGTAATTTTAGAGCCTTTAAGACATTTGAAAACGCCTTGTGCAATTATGTGGCGCTTAATACTCAGATAATGGAACAATGAAAGATGTATGTTTGCATTTTGTAAAATTAAACTGTATGCAGTTATTTATCTTTTACCTTAATTGTTTGAGCTTGTTTCTAATGTAAACTGTTGTAATTTTAAATAAATATCATAGAAAAAACTTTCATAGGTATCAAGAATCCAGAGCAAATTTACTTTGCAAATAGGCTTTGTAGGTATGTTTTACACTGAGGATCTTAAACTGACACTTTCATTCAAAAATACTTTGAATTACTCACCATTGGCCTCGCTGAGGTCAGAAAGATCTCGAGGAGACCGGGCTTTCCAATAGAATTGACATCTTCTTCCAGATCCCAAGGTACGGCAAATGTACAGAATCAGTATAGTAAAAAAGAGGAACTTTGTTTTTGACTGATTTTGGTTCAGCATACAAAAGCTCATGCTTTGTCTCTTCTGCTCTTCAGTCTCTGTTCTATATAAGGTGCCCAAATTTTTATGCCTTCTAGAACATTTTTGGACAACTTGAAATTTGGTGGCTTGCTAGAGCATGGAGGCATAAGAATTTGAAGGAGTTAGGAGCAGTTCCATAATATGAGTTCATGTGTTAAAACGTGAAGTCACCAATAAGAACCAGCTAACCTACTATTTTGGAGTCCACTGTGATAGTCATACTGTGACTCCAGACACTTGGCAAATAAGAGTAGAATAAGGCAACCCTGATTTGCCATGGCTTCCAGGATCTGAAGCCTCATGACCAATCACATTCACGCTGTCTTCCGACTGAGATTGCATCTCTTGAGTATCACTGAATCAGCCTAGTCCAGGGTCTAGTAGGATCAAGTCTGAACCCAGTCTCAGATCCGTGGTTGGGTAGGTAAGTAATCTCAGGCATATTACATGAAATTGATGTGCCTCGGTTTCTTTACCTGCAAAACAATTCATGGAGGGGAGAGGGTGTTTATTTTTTAGGCATTGGATGTATTAATATGTTTTAAATACTGTTGTGTCTAGTGAGGTGAGTAAGGAGTATATACTGCTCTTGCAGAGAACCCAGGTTCAGTTCCTAGCACCCATGCTGGACAGTTCACAACCACCTTTAATTCCAGCTGCAGGTATCTGACACCTTCTTCTGAACTCCGAGGGTATCTGCATTCATGTTCACATACTCACACACTTACCTACACATATACATGTAATTGAAAATAATAAAAATGAATCTTCAAAAAATACTGCTAATGATATATGGTAGGCACATCGTGAGCCCTATAAATGTTTTATTTTTGTAACATCTTATTTTAAATGAATTTCTGAAGCATTAATCTAATTAATCTTTATCAATAAAAATGGAGAGTCAGATATCAGGGTAAGATCAGAGAAGCAGGGAGCAACCACCAGTCACCTCCCTTCTCCATCATCCCCCTATCCAGAAGGGCCGAGATCCTTTCTTGGTCCCATCTTACTACTTCCTGTCCCCTCTCGTCTAAGGTTCCCCAAATCTCTATGGTTAATTTTGGTCAGTTAGTGGCTAGCTCCACCCTCTGACTCCAAGCAAGCTTTATTTGTCAGAACACAATCAAAACATCACACAACATATTTCAGATTTCCTAAAATGTCTTCAAAATATTCAGAGATTCTCCAAGGTTCTCTGGTTGTTCAGATTTTGACAATTTGCTTTAGGTAATATATTTATTTTCTTGTGCTGTGTAGGGAACAATCACAAACTAAGAAGGGTTACACAATTGCTGTCTCACAGTTTCCATGTGCCAAGATCCCGGGTATCACTTGTCATAGTCCTTTACTCAAGATATCCCCAGGCCAATGAGTTCATTGGTATAGTTATCTACACTGAGGCTCAGGATCCTCTGCTATGTTCTCCCCTCTGACTATAAACGGAAGTCAGTTCCTTGTGGTTGCACGATTGATGTGGCCAATCTTCTTACTCAGTCAGAATCACACGGGGCACCTTGAAGCCAATTGTCATTTCCTAGTATGTGGCCTTCCTACCATATGTCAGTTTTCACTCCAGCAAGAAACATCTCCCATTATACCCAACCCAGTTTGTCTTTCTGAAGTTTCAGGTACCTACAGTCAACAGCAAATCAGCACAATTACAGCCAGAGTTCCAGAAGTAATTCATACCTTCTTTTAACTGAACACCATTCTGAAAAGCATATAAAATTCTCAGCGGAGTCAACCCCATTCTACCTCCTCTAGGGCATAGTCTTTGCCATTGAGCAAAGCACCTACGTCATAGTGTAGATGCTCCCCATCTTCTAGTGCAATTTAGTTATCAGATGGGCTATTGTGAAATGATAGTAAACCTCATCTTCATTACCAATAGCTCCGCAGCTCAAGTGAGAAGCACCTGCAGGTCAGATGTTCCAAAGAGAAACCAGAAATGTGTGCTGTGAGTGAGGTTGGTGTTCTCAACTTAAAAAGGAAATGGAAGACTCATGTTGAAGCTACTAAGATCTATGGCATGCTGAATTGTTTTATGTTATCATGACACAAACTTAAGTCATCTGAGAGAAAGGAACCTCAATTAAGAAAATGCCTCCATAACATCATCAAGCTATAGGCAAGCCTGTAGGGTCTTTTTTAATTAGCTACTGATTGGGGAGGGCACAGCCCATTATGGGTGGTATCATAAGAAAGCAGGCTGAGAAATCCACAAAGAACAAGCAAGTAAACAGTACCCCTCCATGCCCTTTGCATCAGCTTGTGCCTCCGGGTTCTTGGCCTACTTGAGTTTCTGCCCTCACTGCTTCTGATGATGAACTGTTGTATGGAACTGAGAGAGGATTAACTCCTTTCCTCTCCAAATTGCTTTTGGTCATGGTGCTTCATCGTAGCAATAGCAACCCTAACTAAGAACTATGGTAAGACCAATCTGCCATCAGTGCAAGTAGAAAGGGGGAAAAACTACCTTGTGCTCACATCTTGAGCTGCAAAAGTTAAGGCTACAGTATGTGACAGCACATACTGTAGGTGTAGGTGTAGGAAAAGCATCCCACAGAAAGGAAACTCGTCCCATGGCTTCTTCTTACCCAGTGACTGCTCTTCCAATCTGCTGTTGTCAGTCAGTAAGGTCTATTGAAGAGACAGGCCTGTTGTGGCTCTGCTAACCAGGGTCTCTCATCTTCAAGCCAACTCAGACACCTGTCACTGTCAGAAGCTGGGTTCTAGGAAGATAAATGACATGCAAAGAGTTTGGAGTAAGGGTAAGGGGGATAAGTTGCAGTACAGAGGTTCCCAGAATGCAGAAAACAGGAAGTTGCCAGGTAAAGTAGACTGCCTGTTTCATAAGACAGGAAAATGAACTACATTTGAATGTGCTTGTATGTGCTGAAGAAATGCTGGGACATCACTTAAGATGTTAACCGGAATCGTCAAATCAGAGCTGCAGGGGCTTGGGAGGAGGGTAGAAAGACATGGCTGAAAGTATTTTATCCTATTTCTTGTGGCATTTTCTGCATTTTGAGTTGAGTATTATTTAATCATAGATTGTTTTTAACTTTGGGGAACAAAATATAATACTAATTCAACTCTATCTCTGCTCTAAACACTTAAACACTGAGTTCAGACTATTTACATTAATTAACTTCATAATACATATTCAGTCATAGCATGTATGTATGTATGTATGTATGTATGTATGTATATGTGTGTGTGTATGAAAGTAGTGCCATAAACATCTCTTTCCCAGGCTGCCAGGGATGTCTGGGACCTGCAGTAGTTCTAGTCACTGTAACTTAAGGGGAAAGGCTTCAGAATGTTTTGTCCATGAAGCAAAGTCCATACCTCATCAAAAATGTTTAACAAGTTCACTCTCCTTTTCAGAAAAGAAGTCTGCTTCTGGCTTGAATGGCTTCCATCTTAGAGGTGTGCAGGAAACTGGAATGCTGTCTTCTTCCTTTTGCTAAACAAATAGAGGACTTCGCACTTAGACCCACCTTTTCCTAGAGGTTGACCTGTCTGAAGGGCAGGCAGTCCTGCCCTAATGACTAACACCTGGTGCCATTATTTTAGCTGTCAGTGGCAGAAATCCCAGTCTGCGCAGGCTGGCCTGTGGAGGTAATGGAGCAGAGCCTCCTGGGGAGGCTACATGACAGTGTATCAGACAAGGTTAGCAAAATCACTCTCAGCTACCTGAGGGGCTGAACTGCTTCCACTGGGTTATTAAAAGGACTCAGAATGTTGCATGTCCCCTTGGGTAGTGGCCTCCATTCTGGAAATGCTCTGTGGATCACTGCAATAGGAATTCTCAGCCACTTTAGAAATTGCATGTTTAACGTTAGCCTGATGTCCAGTCCGTGTTACTAACCAGATTTCCAGAGCCAGGTGACAGTTCAAGCTTGGATAGGTTCCAGTCTATTCATAGCCCATGGTCATCAAGGAGCAATTGTTTTTCTTTACTGCCTCTAAGTGAAACAGGTAGAGCTAAGCTTTCCCTGGCTTATGAGGACATGGCCTTCCTAGACAGTTTGTCTAAGATAAAGTTAAAATCCCAGTATTTTTTCAGTCCTGTTGTCTTCACATGAATTCCTGTTGCTCCAGGAATCATAGGCCTAAGGCAGGGGAGGGAAGTGAAGCTGTGTTTGCAAGCAGAGCTCTGTGGGTGTGAGGAATGAGGCAGCTGGTATGTGGGGCTCCAAGGTGCCTATTGGGAAGGTCTGGTGATGTCTGTTAGTGGCCTCTGAGCTCAGATGCAAAGGCCTTTGCTCAGCTTCACCCAGGCCCAAAGAGCACGTGTGTCTGGAGACATATACCCTTTTCCCTTGGTGACCCCATGCTTGAAGAAACACGATGGTCCTAGAAGCAGGAAAAAAAAAATATCGGTGGCTTGCAAACAGTAACATGTGACATGATTTATTGTCCCTCTCTGTTTGCTTTCCTTATGCGCACAAACGTGACAGCTTGTGGGGACTGGAGGCTAGATTTTCCACTGCATAGTCCAAAGCAAGGTCCCCACACAATTAAGCTCCCCCCGCTTTTGTTCTGTTCTCTGAACTCACCCTCTCATGCAGCAGGAATAATAAAAATCCAGAGATAGAAATTGGGGTTCAACCCAAAACCCAGAGAAGCAAAGCAGCCAAGCAACTAGAGAAATCTTAGCTCTACCAAGACTGGGCGACTGCAAACTAACTAGACTAAGCCTCTCTCACCTCCCATTTTATATTTCCTCTAGTACTGGGACTCCCTAGGACTGGGATTAAAGGTGTGAGCCACCAGCACTTGGATTTGTTTCTACATTGATCTTGTGTGTAGCTCAGGATAGCCTTGAACTCACAGAAATTTATGTGACTCTGACAGTCACCAAATCACCATTGCCTGACCTCTAGAGGCTATAGCTTTGCCTTTGGTCATCAGGCAAGGTTTATTTATCAAAATACAAATAATATACCACTACACTCTCCCCCTTTTCTCCTACTCCCTCTTCTCAGACATGCCCAACCAATAGCTCCCACCATGCCTCTGGAGACTTCTGCTTAGAAGCATCTGCTGTAGGAAAGTGGGGTTCAGAGCCCCACCCCAACTATTCCTGACAACCAGCTGTGTCAGCAATGCAACAGAATTCCATTTTATGTTTTGAGGTCCAAAAATCCAAGAGTTGAAAGTTTGCTTGCCCTAGGAGTAAAAGAGGCTGTCCTGGGACCCGACCAAGCTGTCTTGGGAGCATAAGATGCTCCCTTTGGGCTGGAACAGGCTGACCCGAAGCCTCTGCAAGTGCCACCCTGTGGCTTGCTCGCCTCTCCTTTAGATGGCACCATTTTACTGCAGGGAGTCCACTTGGGCTCCCTTCTCCAGCGTCAATTAGTATTCGCTGTGCAAAAATCAGGAAATTCCTTCATTATGCCGGTGCCCGGTGGCAATCTGATAATTACGGTGGTGCTTCGGCATTTCCATTATAAACTCCACTTCTCGAGGAGGATTGTGGTACAGCAATAAAAACTTGCCAGGAGGGCTTCACCTTGGGACATTTTAGAGCAAACACTGCATTTCCCTTCTGAGAGGTCTTTTTTTCTTAATCATGCTATGTCAAGTCTGAGAAATTTATTTTTCTCCATGTGACCAAAAATAATTAAGAATTTACCTAGAGTTTTGTTAGTTTTAATGCAGGCATTGGTTTGCCTTTAACTGTAAAGAAACAAGAAGCATTTGGGGCAATACACCCATTAATTACCCTGATTTAATCATTATACAGTATGCACGTGAGTAGATGTATCACATGCTACCCCCAAATTTGTATGATTATTATGTGATGATTAAAAATGAGAGAAAATAAAGTAAAATGTAAATGACAAAGTGTTTTAATGAAAAATGGAAAGAAATATTTTGTATTTGGAGACTTGTTTTCCCAAAATGTTAAGTAGTTCTTGCCACTTTTTACTTTTGGTCTGTGTTGAAGTCTCCCAACAATTAGTCAATATCAACTTATGAGGACTTCTAAAAGTCACTGCATGTCCCAGCTCCACCATCAGCAGAAGTCTGTGAAGAAAACCATCCCAGACACAAGGACCTCCTGTGTAAAATCTCAGTCACCATCTTAGAGGTCTCTGGGGACAGACACCATCTACCAGTCCCCACATCAGCACCTTTGGGCATTTTGGAATAGTCTTCATTTCCAGTGTTCTGTCCTGTCACTGGGTATTGAATAAAAGCACGCATCCTACCTTTTACTCATAAGAATACTAAGTCACCATAGGCTTCTCAGGCTACTGAAAAAGACACGTACATTCTCACACCCCACTACCATATGCTATAACTGGTAAATCTCAAACGAATGGTAGACCCTTACTTTTAAGAGTCACTGGTGATGGATAGGGACTATTATCAGCTTGTTTGCTGTGGCATTAACCAAATTCCTCAGGCTGAGTATATTACAAAAACAAAACAACAACAACAAAAAATTCGCCTTACTAACAGTTTTGGAAGCTGAAATCCCAAGAATGGATGGCCCTCTCAGCTCAAACCCAGGGGCCAACCTGCCGGTACATGTGTCTCTATGCGGCATACGCAAACCTTACCAAACCAGGGTAGCTACCCGAACATGTTTTTGATTCAGTTTCTGTGAGAATGCCATTTAAAAAAATATAATTTGGAAATTACATGTAATAAAATCATATGATGATATATCAGTTATCTATCTTTCTTAAAACTTTTGTCTATTATTTTAACAGGTATTGTGTGAGTATGTTTGCATGCCATGGTGTACATGAAATCAGAGGACAGCGTGGGGAGCTGGTTCTCCCTTTCCACCACATGAATCCTACCAGGCTGGCAGCAAGCCCCCTTACTCTTTGAGCCATCTTACCAGGACTTAGTTGTCTTTCTTGTCTCTCTGACATCATATAGGACATAGACAATCTAATGGAGGAAAAATTTATTTTGGCTCATGGATTTCAGAGTGATTGGTTCATGTTTGTGTGTCCCCGAGCAGAGAATGTGTGATGAAGACTGGTTTTCATTTCATAGTGCACAGAGCAGAAGAAAGAAATGTCACATAGGCTGACTAATTTTAACTTTTGAATCTGTACAGGGCCCTAACCACTGGTAGTTCCGATGACTCTTCCCACCCTCAGTGAATCCTCTCTGGAAACACCCTCCCAGATAAAGCCAGAGGTCCTCTTAACTGATTTGCAAGTCGAAGCCAGACCAACAGTGAAGATTAGCCAACATGGCTCCACCAGTGACAATAGATATCTAGACTATGCATTACACAGATAATATTTCTCTACTCTTACTTGTGAGGTCAGAACAAGGTGTTCCAGGCACACATCAGAGCTGATCCACACAGAAAACTGACATCTGAATGATCGTTACCAACCGCTCTGCACGTCACTATTATTTTTGTATAATGACAATGACTTCGCCATCTAAAAGGCAGATTTGAGACACAAGCAAGTTGCAATTCTGGAATTTGTAGCTCTAAGATCTATTTCAGTTCAGAGGTAGTTCATGCAGCCAGAAGCCCAAGGTGATACAGAAATTAAGGGCAGACTTACAGTTCCATTGGGAGCTGACACAGAGTATAGAGAGAAAGAGAGAGAGGGAGGGGATAGAGAGGGAAAATAAGTGAGCTAGACACTATAGTTTGCAGGTCTGTGTCACTTCCTACAATTATAGTTGATACTTAAAAAAAATTCACAGGTGAGTCATAGGAACAGGAGTAGGGTTACTTTTGTATAACTGACACAAAGATTGAAAACAATTCCCTCCTTCCTCTTGTGTTGGCTTGACCAACAACCTCTGTTTCCCAAAACACACACACACAAACACCACAAGCCGGGTTTTAAAATACTGATTTAATTGTTAACCAAGATTGATTGCCAGGAATCTTCAGAGACACAGAGGACTTACCAAAGGTGGGACAGAAGTGTGTATGGCTATAGGACAGCTGTCGAGACTCCTTGTCCAGCAGAAGTGAGGCCAAAAAGGTGCCTAACATGATAGCTGAATCTAGATAGTTTCAGGGCAGAGCTGTCAATGGCAGATCAGCCAGGGATTTGGATTCTTTATGCCTGATGTAGATTTAGTCCCCTTCTCCGTCCAACAAACTGTTATTCACCCTTTAGAACCTAACTCCCCCTTCTCTGTCCAACAAACTGTTATTCACCCTTTAGAACCTAACTCCAATGCCATACCTTGATATTATAAAACAAACAACAAACACAAGAGATCTAAAGTACTGGGGAGAAGGTGGACAAAGGACAAGGCTCCAAACAGCAGATGGCAATATATGTTAGTGCAGTCTCTGAGGACTGTGGGGGGCAGGCCCCAATGGTGTCAGAAAAAGAACTGCTGTGTGGTCCAGCCATCCTTCCTCCTGGAATATAACTGAGGGTGTTGAAATCTCCAACCTATAAGGATGCATGTAATTCCCATGTTTGCAGCAGCTGTATTCACAAGTCAGGTATAGAAACAAGTCGAGATATCTATAGACAGATGAGTGGGTGTGGAAACTAGAATGTGTGCATACCTACGTGTATGAAGGTTGAGCCCGCCTAGAGCTCTGATGCACAACATGAAGACTACCAGTCACTGTGTATGATTTCAGGAATGTTCTCTAAACTGGTAGTGTTCATCTGCTCTTGTCGCAGGCACAAATGAATCACTGTGTGGAAAGATAAATAGGTTAACTTGCTTGGCTATGATAACCGTCTTTCTTTCTATCTTTGTATCCTATAAAAATGTGTGTATTCTTGAAATACATAGAATAAAATTCATTAAGAGGTTGGGAGAGCAGATTCAGCATTAGCTCCAATGATCCTGGCTTTCTGTGAAAACCTATTAAACCCTTACCTGGCACCCATGCTTTCCTCCATGGTGGTTCATCATATCTGGGTGAAATGTGCTATAGAACACCAGCTAGGTAAGACTGCCATTCCTCTCTGTGATCTGAGTTGTGTCTCCAGGATCTTGTACAGGCCTTGCTCAGGATACTTGGTAACACAGTCAGATACTGGCTAATGAGTGGAAGGATATACATACACACACATGGGTTTCCAAAGGTTCTTCCTTTATGATTAATTTGCTATACTTGACTGATTAGGAGGAAATAATTAGTGGCTAAAAGCCAGCTTTTCGTTGTGGCTACTAATGACATTTTTTGGCCTATTTCCATCCAGTACCCTAGTTTTAAGAGAATGCTGAGAAACCATCTGTGTTTCACTGAAAATGCCTAAGACTTCCTGAAACTGAAGATCAACCCAACTTAGGAATTTCACCATGAGTCCCAGGCCTCAAGCCAGCCCTGCTACTCTCAAATTAAGATGGCCACTCATTTGTGTGAAGATTTCGTTGGCTGGGAATGTGGTCAGTGGGCAGTGAACTGTTCAGATGCCTGGAAGGTATTTCCTAAGAGACCACATGTCAAGCACCTGCTGAATCATGAGCTTCCCTTGACCAACAATGGGATGCTTTTACAGGCTGAGGGAGGGTTGTGTTGGAGCTGATACCTGGCACACGCTAGAGCTGCCCAATCTGAGGTTAAGAGAAAGAAAGGGGAAACTTGAGACTGACTCACCGAGACTGTATTTTTCATGGGAGTTGCTTCTACGGGAATGCTGTGTTCCTGGGTCAGAAAGAGTCACTTAAACTTTTTAACCTCACTCATACTGTTCGTCCACTCACTTTAGTTCTAACCACATAGGCATTAGTGGACTCTTAAGAATATAAGTCAATCCATAAAAACAGACAGCAGGACCATGGAACAAAATTGAAGACCCGGATATCAATCCACATATCTTTGAACACCTGGTTTTTGACAAAGAAGCAAAAAATATCAAATGGAAAAATAAAAGCATATTTAACAAATGGTGCTGGCATAACTGGATGTCTACATGTAGAAGAATGAGAAGAGACCCATATCTATCACCATGCACAAAACTAAGTCTAAATGGATCAAAGACCTCAACATAAAGCCAGCCACACTGAACCTCATAGAAAAGAAAGTGGGAAGTACATTTAAGTGGGAAGTATATTTAAGACCACTTCTTAAATATAACCCCAGTAGCACAGACACTGAGAGAAACAATTAATAAATGAGACATCCTGAAACTGAAAAACTTCTGTAAAGCAAAGGACACAGTCAACAAGACAAAGAACTCAAGAAATTGGTCATCAAAAGAACAAATAATTCAATTTAAAAAAAAATGGAATACAGACCTAAACAGAGAACTCTCAACAGAGAAATCTAAAATGGCTGAAAGACACTTAAGGAAATGCTCAACATCCTTAGTCATCAGAGAAATGCAAATCAAAACAACTCTGAGATTCCATCTTACACCTGTAAGAATAGCCAAGATCAAAAACACTGATGACAACTTATGCTGGAGAGGTTGTGGAGAAAAGGGAACACTTCTACATTGCTGGTGGGAATGCAAGCTGGTACAACCCCTTTGGATGTCAGTGTGGCACTTAGAAAATTAGGAAACAACCTTCCTCAAGACCCAATAATACCACTTTTGGGTATATATCCAAAGGATGCTCAATTGTGCCACAAAGACATGTGCTCAACTATGTTCATAGCAGCATTGTTTGTCATAGTCAGAACCTGGAAACAACCTAAATGTCCCTCAACTGAAGAATTGTGACACGCCGCGTCTGCCAGCGGAAGAGATGACCACAACAGGATTCTTCTCAGAACGCACTTTATTGGGACACACTGTCTTGTAGATAGGAAAGGCAGAAGGACCCTGATCCCAGGCGCAGCTCGCTTATAAGCAGTGCCAGAACAAAGCCCTGAGCTGTCATCGCCTGATAGGCTCAGTCAAAATTGGCACCATCGTATGATGACTGGATTGGTCAATTCATACGATGCCCTATACAAATGCGCGCATGCACGGAAGCTGTCAGGAGAAAAGCGGCAAATGGCGCTTTGGCTCCAAGCCAGAGAGCTCACAGCACGGTGACGCGCAAGGCGCCTTACAAAGAATGAATAAGGAAAATGTGGTACATTTACACAATGGAGTACTACACAGCAGAAAAAAATAACAACATCTTGAAATTTGCAGCAAATGGATGGATCTAGAAAACATCATATTGAGTGAGGTAACTTAGACCCAGAAAGACAATTATTATATATACTCACTCATAAGTGGTTTTTAAACATAAAGCAAAAAAAAATTAGCCCACAAATCACAATCCCAGAGAACTTAAATAACAATGAGGAACCTAAGAGAGACATACATGGATCTAATCTACATGGGAAGTAGAAAAAGACAAAATCTCCTGAGTACATTGGGAACATGGGGATCATGGGAGAGAGTTTAAGGGTAGGAAAGAGGCTGGGAGGGGAACAGAGAAAAATTTAGAGCTCAATAATAAAATCAATTTTAAAAAGAATATAAGCCAATCTTTAAAAAAATTAAATCCAGTGTCAAGCATAGGAACCCTCCTTTCAGGTTGTTGGTCAGTGGTATCCAAGAGACTCCCAGAACAGCATAGGTTATTGCCATTGCCCTTGGCTCTTCCCCAAACTCTAAGGTAAGACCCTATTAATGAAGAAATCACACATTTTAAACACAGGATATGAGGAACCCAGCTGTAACTAACATGGAAGTCCCCTCCGCAAGGACTAGCTTTCACAGCATCTAAGTATCATAAGGCACTGTGTAAGCTCCCAATGGAGAAAAGCCATTAATAGTTCACCCAGCTAGAAAGCCTGTGACCCACAACAGTAACCAGCCCTGCTAGATCTCCCCAGTGGTGCAATATTGGCATTTTTTATCTTGGGGATGACCAGAAGCGGTCTAATTGGACACTCAGAAAGGGGAAATTCAGACCAGTAACTGTAAACCTAGCCAAATACCCATAGCGGAGAGGTTATAAACCCTGTGGGAGAACTTACCACTGCTATTTTCCTAAACCAATAGAATTCCTAACTATATTCTAAATACTTATCCTTATACCGAGGTAAGAACAGCTATCACACCTCATTAAAGAGGCTGTTTTTGTACAGAGACAAGTACAAAGATCCAAATTCAGAGCATAAGTGATCAAGGGGTTCCCAGGCCCAAAAAGCACATCTACAGTGTATCTTCTACATCTAGAGCTCAGGGAACATTGAGAACGAGGGGGAAGAAAGTGTGTAAGAGCCAGAGGACTAGGGCTTTCCTGTAGATAGTACCTTCTAGACATGGAAGTGGAAGCTGCACCCACAAAATCTCAACTAAAAAAGACCCACCTAATGCTACCAACTGACATGACAGCATGGATGATAGAGATTTCAAAAGCTCCCCCCTGGATGAAGAGCTACAGGCAATCACTCACTGGCTCATGAGAAAGGAAAACTCAATTTGCTCCAGGGATGAACCTCTTGATAGGTTACTGAATCCCAAGAGGTTTGTACATATGACCACTACTAGCGGAACTCAGTAGGATGGATTTATAATGTGAATTTGAGAGGGAGTGGAGAGACACAGGAGGAGTTGAGGAAGGAATATTAAAAATGATGTGCTTTTGTTCAAAACTCTTCAAAAATTAGAAATTAAAAAAAAAGCTGAAAGACACACAATAGCTGACTTTAAGAGTTACTAGCAAGGCATAGTAATGAGGACAGTGTGACAGCAGAAACCATGGTCACATAGTGCATTCGTCACTTGTGTGGTTGCTACAGCAAAGTGCCTGACAAAAGCAATTGAAGAAAGGAAAGGTTTACTTCGGCCCACAGTTCATGGTCACAGGTCATGTTGTGTTCCCCCATCAAGAAACAAAGAGCAGTGTATGCTCATGTTCAGCTAGCTGTGTCTTCTTTTTGCAGGCTGATATCCCAGCCCATCCAGCGGTACTGTCTATACTCCCTCCATAGTTAGCTGAATCTCAATAACCTCTCATAAACATACTCAGAGACTGACCTAATCTAAATAATCCCTCAAAGATGTGTCTGGAAAACTATCTTCTGGATGATTTTAGGTCAGAGTGACAATCATTACTGAGCATGACACATAGTTTATAGTGAAATTTGAGAATAAACCCATGAACATGTGGCCTAGTGGTGTTTAATTAAAATACAAAGGTATTCAACGTACAAAATGTTTTTAACAAATGACACTGAACTTTGTTTATGTAAAAAAAAGGTCTGAAGTCACTGTACATCATGTATGAAATTAAATTATATCTTCCTGTACTTTATGTATTAAAAATATTCACACTTTTTCGTAAATAAGAGTAGTCAACATAGCTTCACATATTCTAAATGAGAAGCTTGATAACTCCTAAAGAAGACACCGAAGGTCAGCTTGTGGTAATAGCAAATCGTGGGCTAATTCCAGTAAGGCTCAAAGGAGAAATTTCAATATGCAGAGAAATAAATTAGGAATTTTGAAGACATAAGACTTTATGGCCAAAGCCTAACTATAAGCCAACCTTTCTGTTCATGTTTCTAGACACACCTCACCCTCCTCTACAGATCCATAATGATCTCCTGTGACCTGTGACATCATCAAAACTCCGAAAACCCATTAAGTCCAAAATAGCAAGGAGCACACAATGTTTAAACCCTCATTTGAAATTCCACATCTTTGCTTCCTAACATTTGCAAAGGGTCATTTTGGCAAGGGTGACGAGTTGGCCAACTTGAGAGAGGAAAAAGGTAGATTGGAGTATAGCTTCAACTTTTGCAGAACCTCTCCTGATGCAGGAACCATGAGTTAGGACTGTATTCATGTAATAAAATACAATGAGCTGCAAACCATATAACAGAGGCTTCTTTAAAAAGATAAAATTGTTTTATGTATGTATATGTGTGTGTGACTGTGTGAGTTCATATGCAACATATGACACCATAGGTCAGGTGGGGATGGCAGTTCTAGAACTGGAGTTACAGAGGGTTGAAAGCTGCCAGTTTGGTCCTGGAGAAACAAACCTAAATCCTCCACAAAACCAGTAAATGCCCATGAATGCTGAGCCATCTCTCTAGACCCAAACAGTGGCTTCTTTAGGGAAATATTCCTCCTTATTCATCCATTTCATCAAAGAGCTAATCTCCTTGCATCCTGGGTCTTCTTTCTCCTCATCTATAAACCTGAATGCCACACAGGGAACTCAGGACAGACCCAGTCATCAGAAACCCTGGAGTAGGATTCTCTGGCTCAGAATCTCACTGTCTACAGGTCTCTGCCTCGTTACAAGTTGCTTTTGTCTAGTTTTGCATTGCTGTGACGAAGTAGCTGGACCTGGGTGATTTAGAAAGAGGTTCATTCTGGTTCTGGAGTTACTTGAGTGGCCATACCTTGTGTTTCTTCAAATCATAGCAGAAGGGCTAGCAGATATGTATAGAATAGAAAGGGATCAAAGGTGTGTGTGTGTGTGTGTGTGTGTGTGTGTGTGTAAGGCATTGTGTGTGTATGTGTATAATATCCAAGTACATGTGTGTGCTTGATTGGGAATATACGTGTCCATGTGTAACTGTGTAAAGGTGTCCACCCTCACCTTTCATCTTGTTTGAGACAGGCCTCTCTCAGGCATTCTAAAATATGTTTTAAGAAAATCCATTACAGCTGAGGAATTCTTGCCTTGGCTTCTGTCTGGGTTTACCTCTCCTGCTTGAGCTAGCTTCCTTTATATTCCCATATACATGGTGCTCATCAAAACTTTCCCAAGAAAAGTGGAGATGATGCTGGCTAGAAGCCTGCAAACATGGAAACTCTATGTGGTTGGTTTGCTGTAGCAGATTTAATATGTGTAAGTGTCATGTATTCATTGTTCTTGTTACAGGGTGATAGATATGAATAGGACAAATGGAGATGCTAGTATATGGACATAAACACCCAAACTTCTGAATGGAGTCAGCTTGTATCCCACACCTCCATAGAGGTTCAGTCTGGCTCATTCAGCTCATTCAGAAACTCAGCTGAGTGCTGACTTCACAACCAGGAAATAGATTGTTACTCTTAAGGAGTAACAATCAAGAGATTTTTATCTTAATTTACTTCCATCTCCAGCTACAGAATGGTGAAGGAACTGATAGCAATCACTTGTGTTCTGAGGTGCAGCGTTCCTGACCACAATGAAGAGAGAGCACTATTTATCACATGAGTATTTTCAACACGCCACGTTGAGACACTTCTATCAGGTAAGCCGGGCCAGTCACAAATGATTGCATTACTGGGATGGGAACTAAACGTCCTGTCTTAGACCTGGAACTGGCTACCTGTGCAGCATTCTAGCCTGAAGGAAATATTGACACCTAGTAATGGCCCCTTCTTTTGTTGCCTTCGGAAGTTTCTGCTTTATGCAGCTGCTCTTGGCAAACTGTGCACTCAGAGCTCAGCTGCAATGGTGAGCTAACTTCTAGTCTCTCCACACTCTGATGAAAGGCTAGGGCGCTCCACTTTACGGACACGCTGGACCTCTGTCTATTTAACACGCGAGGCCTAAACTGGTCAGAGCACACAATGGGGTGCATTGCTGGAAGCAGGTGCCAGGGTCATCTCCTCAGGTTCCTTACCTGCTCAGAGTCCAAGCACACCCTGAGGTCTGAGCCACCCTGGAGGATGTTTGATCAGTGCACCTGTCCCTAATCTTCTGGCTTCCATGTCTTGACAAATGAAGGCAGCATAATCCCATGTCATCAAAAGACAACCTTGATGAATGGGCTTGTGTCTTGCTCGGGCCCCACCTCTTTGTCACGCTCCCAGCCACCATTCCTGGCCAGAGCCCAGCTGGGAGGGGGTGGCCCTTCAGCAAAAGAAATAGAAAACTCAGTTGGTTGGGAGAAAGCTAAGCCACCTGTCTAAACTGAATGTTTGCTGCTGAGCTGAGGCGGAGGGACAATGCCCTTGCCTCCCTCATTGGGAGAGCTGCATGTCCCTCGTGGTGGGGGTAGAGAGAAGCTGCCCTTCCTAACCAGGATGCAGCCACAGCAGAAGATGTGTTGGCCTTGATGTGTTGCCCCTCAGGCTGGTACCCTGCTGGCAGAACAAACAAGGAGGAAGTGTTGTGTTGTGTGGACAAACAGGGCTGCTGGAGGTCTGCCTGTGGGAGGAGTCTTGTCTCCTTTTATCCAGGGTGGGATGGAAGTCTTGAAACTGACTTGAGCATGTGAAAGCAAGAAAAGATTCTGATTGTCTGCTCAAGGGTAAACATTTTCTTTCTTGACATCTCCTGGTGTGGACCACCTGCGCTGTTTCCCAACTATTCGAGAACACCTCTTCCTTGTGTCAGCAAACATTCCACGGGTGGTGCTCCAGGAAAGACCCTAGATGCTGAGGAGGACAGATAACAGCCACTCTGTCTCTGCCCTCACACAGCTCCCACTCCTTTCTACAGCCTAAGGAGCCTCCTTCAGCCCCACCTCCTTTTCACTTCACAGGACAGGACTCTGAAGCCTTGAGCTAGCAGGTGCAATGGGCGTCACTCCCATGTGACATCAGTATATTTGATGAGGACTCTCATCAGAGCTCGTGGGGCTTGGATTGAAAGAAACCTTTAGCGTAGAGATACCAAGCAGCACAGTTTTCAGACATGCACACTGAAGACTAGATGCAGCCAAGACCCAGAGGACCTCCAGCATGGGGTGAGATCAGAACTCCCAGCTCCCCAGACTCCCTGTTCTGTGGCAACTGAATTTCTTCCCCTTCTTTCCCAGCTTAGCTTTCCATGGCTGAGGGCTTTTCAACCCAAATATGAACACAGAAGAAGTATTCATGTCAATGCTTTTTAATTGCAAGAACAGCCCATAACTTATTTTTGGAATTCATAGCATTTCCCCTGAAATAACTCAGTAGGTGATGAATCACCAGGCCCATTAGCAGCTGAGTCTTGTGTGGGATATGGTCTGGTGCAGTGTGTGCCTTCACCGAGAAGGTTTATCCTGGAATCTGCTTTTCCTCTTGAGACCAAAAACATAGCTACTGATACCTCAAGTTTTTTTTATTTTACTTTTTTTGTTGTTTATTTAGCTAGTTTTTCTAAATTGTCTCATTCTTTAAACTTGTCTGACAGCTTCATTTTGAGTTTTCCAAATAGTTACTTAACGGTTGAAAACGGAACTCCGCCCCTCCCCCATTTCATATAAGGCTGCTCATTTTTTAAGTGTTCAAGCCTCCGAGGCCCCACCTGCTCTACCTTAGGAAGGAAAAGGAAATTATTATTCATAATAATGGTGATTGATGGAATTTAGTCTATCTGAGTCTAGGAAAATGGTAAGAGATTGGCAAAAGAAGTATGGTAAGTCTAATTTAGGCACACAGAATCTAAGGCTTTGGGACAAAACTACAAGGGATTCAAAACAGTGTGTGTGCCTCCGCTGAACAGGAGGCAATGCCCAAATTAGAACTGGAGTCTCCTGGGTCTGCTTCCCAGATGCCACTGCTCAGCCACACAAAGCTCATGGCTGCCATTTGCATTTTTTTCTCCTTTAACGATTACTATTTATTAACGTCAGCACATCCTTTTAGTAGATGGCATCATGAAAAGTAGACTAAGCAACAGAACGGAACTCAGAATGCTCAGCACATAAAAGATCAGTGTGTCATGAGAGAAGCTTTCAAGAGAAAAGTGGAAGTCAAGATGCTAACCCTTATATAGTATCATGCAAACATATACATGCATTCGAGATAAATTTTGATTTTTTTAATGTTGTTTTTTTGAAAATTAAAAGAAATATTTTTATAGAACAGAATCAGTATGAAGAGGGAAGAGGAATACACAGTTTCAGTATAGGAGAATGTTGTATAACCATAATAGCACAGACTTTCCTAAGTGTATGCCCAGAATCATCTATTATATATGACTCCACAAAATGTTAATTTTTAAATATTTTTGAGACTATAATTACATTTTCCCCCTTTCCTTTCCTCCCTCCAAACCCTCCCATGTACCTCCCCCACTCTTTCAAAGCCCTCTTTTTCTTGTTACACGTATGAATCTATGCATACACACACATGTGTGTGTATGTGAATGAACATATCCACATCCTAAGTACACAAGCACAACCTGTTCAGTCTGTATAAGGCTACTTGTCTGTATGTGCTTTCAGGGCTGACCACTTGGTGTTGGATAATCAACTGATGTGCTCTTCCCTGGGGAAGACTATTTCTCCCACTCTCAGCCTTAGTTGCCTGTAGTTCTTTGTCTGGGGTTGAGGCCTCTGAAGCTTGCCCCATTCGTGTTAACAGGTCTATTGGTGTCATCCTTGTTCATGTCATACTTAGGTGGCCAAGTTGGTGAGACTTCATAGGTGTCATTTCTAGGAGACACAATATTACAACAAACTCGCTGTTCCTCTGGCTCTTAGAATTTCCCCTCTTTTTTCACAATGTCACCCAAGCCTTCAGTGCAACAATTGTTTTGGAGATGTATCAGTTGGGACTGGGTTCCACAACTCTGCATTTTGATTAGTTGTTGTTTTCTGTAATGGTCTTCATCTGTTGGAAAGAATAGTTTCCTTGATGAGGAGTGAAAAATTATTAATTTTTATTGTTGATGAGTGGAGTCACTGATCAGTCAATATTTAGCATATATACAGTCCTAGATATACCAAGCACCACCAAAAATAAATTAAAAAATAAATACATAAATCAATGAAATTTCAAAATAGTCACCATAACCTACACAGAGACCATTATATATAGGGCAAAGAAAAGATCAATATCTCTAGCATGCCCATTTTTATAAATGTGTATGAAAAAGATATAATAATAGAAAATTGCCAAAAGATATAAACAGGCATCCCCCTAAAAAAGAGAGACAGAAAAGGGCAATAAAAACACACAAACTATTTATAACCTCATTTGCAAAACTTTTAAAAAGTTTTAATAATTACAACATTGAAGTTTTACTTTTTATCATAATTTATTATTATAAAATTGCATTTACATTTATGCCCATATATATTTATATACTCAATGTGTATTATTTAAAATTGGTCAATGTTTTCTTTATAGTGACTATGCCTAGCATTTTTTAAAAAGTACAGAAAAAAAGCACTCTTCCCAATTCACTGAAATGCAAATTGGAATAACAGTTCTAAAGAGGAAACTTGAAAATAAATAGATGAATTTTAAACATGTGGTTTTATGACCGAGGATGCAGCTCAGAGGCATAGAACTTGCCTAGCATGCACAAGGCCCTGGGCTCGATTCCCAGCTCTGCAAAACAACACAAGAAAATAAATCAAGGTATTTTTAGCTAGCTATAGTGACTGTAATCTCATGCCCTTGGGAGACTGAGTCAGGGGTCTGGACTACCCAGGGAGAGCCTATCTCAAAAAGTAAGAAAAAGAAAAGAGGAAGGGAGGAAGAAAACTAAGGGTAAGCTAGATGACTTAGTAAAGCCCACATTACCATGGCTTTTGAGCTCAATTTGATCCCCAATACTCACATGGTAGGAGAGAACTGACTCCTGCGAGCTGTCCTCTGACTTCCACATGTGCATCATGACATGTCAGAACCCCACACACACACACACAAAATAAACAAATGGCCTAAAATGATTTCTCCATTAAGCAAGACATCTGTAATGCAAGAATATCAGATTATCCTAAAGATAAAAACAAGAAAACAAGGTATCAAGGGAAAGATATTCACTGCAGCATTGTGTGTGTTGCCAAATGGAAGGAAGGAAGGAAGGAAGGAAGGAAGGAAGGAAGGAAGGAAGGAAAGAAGGAAGGAAGGAAGGAAGAAAGGAAAGGAAGGAAGGGAGAGAAAGAGAAAGCAAATGGAGAGAAATAATTTTGCTGTCCAATAGTTTTTTTAAAAAGTTTAAATTGTGGCATGAGTACGTGAGATTGGCATAATGTGAAGAAAGCACAGGCCATGTAGCAGAAAATTACATTTTTACCATGGAAACAATGGGCAATGAATTCTTTAAAAGAAGTTCTTCCAAAATGGAGGCCTGTTTATATATTTATCTATATCAATACAGTCAGTTTAGAAGCATATTTAAAGAGACATAGCGATGGTTACTTTTAAGTTCTGAAAATTAAAACTAAGACAATTAAAGTGCATTCTTCATTCCTCTGCTGTTCACTTTAATAAACATGAAGGATTCTGAAATCAGGGGCTAGTGGGACAGTTTAACATGCCATGCTTTCTTTAAAATGTCACCCTGTGGTCATGTTTTCCTTCCATCAGTTACAGTATGTAATGCTTTTTTATTTCTCAAAACTTCTTTTCTTAAGAACTAATAATAGCCCAATAGTTTCAGCTGCCTCCCCCATGCCCCAGCAATTGTCCCAGGCCAATTAAAGCACTTTGATGCATGGCCTGTGATTTCAGCCACCACTTCCTGGATGCTTCAGAGACAGCAGGAGGAAGAGGTTGAGGTACAGGGTGTGATTCCAGGATGGGCCTTGACCTCTGGGTCTCCAGACCACACTGGGACTCAAAATCAAAACTCTCCCAGGCATGAGGGACATGTAGTGCAGCAGCATGAGCTGAACAAGTGAGACCCATTGAAACCTCATGAGCTGCTTGTGTGCTTTCCTCCCTTGAGTGTGCACGTGTATGCATGCGTGTTTGTGCATGTGCAAGTATGTGTACTTGATGGCAGAGGACAACCTTGGGTGTCAACCTGAGAAATACCACCCACCTCCTTTGATTCTTTTATTGACCTGAGATCACAAACTAAGCTAGATTGACCGACCAGCAAGACCCAGGGGTCCTTTTGTTTTCTCCTGGTGCTGGGATTACCAAGTACACTATCATGTCTGCCATTTTTTTATTATTTTTTTTTTAGTTTTATACATACCTATGTTTTGTTTGTGTGCGTGTATGCATGTGGCTGTGGATGACCAGAGAAGCCAAAAGAGGGAGTAGGGTCACCAAGAACTAGAGTTGCAGATGGTTGTGGGCTGCCTTGTGGTTTCTGGGAACTGAACCCCAGTCTTCTGCAAGAATATAGCGTGCTCTTAACTGCCGAGGCATGTCTCCCTTGACACTTGTGTTTGTGCAAGTTCTAGGAATCAAACTTGGGCTTTCATGTGTGTGCAAACACATTACTGACTAAGCTATCTCTACTTCCCTCCCACTTCCTTTTCTGAGTGTCTTTGCATCTTGCAAAGACTCCTCAGTTGTGCAAGAGTAAAGTCACCCTTTCAAACATCAAAGATAAAAGTAAGTCAAGTCCAAATGGATCAAAGTCTTCAACATAAAGCCAGCCACACTGAACCTTATGGAAGAGAAAGTGGGAAATACACTTGAACGCATTGGCACAGGGAACCACTTCTTAAATAGAAACCCAGCAGCATAGACACTGAGAGAAACAGTTAATAAATGGGACCTCCTGAAACTGAAAACTTTTGCAAAGCAAAGGACACAGTCAACAAGACACAACGACAGCTTACAGAATGGGAAAAGATCTTCACTAACCCCACATCAGACAGAGGTCTGATCTCCAAAATATAACTCAAGAAATTGGACACCAAAAGATCACATAATCCAATAAAAAAAATAGAGTACAGACCAAAACAGAGAACTCTCAACAGAGAAATCTAAAATGGCTGAAAGACACTTAAGAAAATGCTCAACATCCTTAGTCATCAGAGAAATGCAAATCAAAACAACTCTGAGATTCCATCTTACACCTGTAAGAATAGCCAAGATCAAAAACACTGATGACAACTTATGCTGGAGAGGTTATGGGGAAAAGGAAACACTTCTGCATTGCTGATGGGAATGCAAGCTGGTACAACCCCTTTGGATGTCAGTGTGGAGAGTTCTCAGAAAATAAGGAAACAACCTTCCTCAAGACCCAATAATACCACTTTTAGATGTATATCCAAAGGATGCTCAATTGTGCCACAGAGACATGTGCTCAACTATGTTCATAGCAGCATTGTTTGTCATAGCCAGAACCTGGAAACAACCTAAATTCCCTTCGACCAAAGAATGGATAAGGAAAATTGTGGTACATTTACACAATGGAGTACTACACAGAAAAAAATAACGATAGCTTGAATTTTGCAGGAAAATGGATGGAACTAGAAAACATTATTTTGAGTGAGGTAACCCAGACACAGAAAGACAATTATCACATGTACTCATTCATAGGTGGTTTTTAAACATAAAACAAAGAAAGCCAGCCTACAAGCCATAATCGCAGAGAACTTAGACAACAATAAGGACACTAAGAGAGACTTACATAGACCTAATATACATGGGAAAGTATAAAAAGACAAGATCTCCTGAGTAAATTGAGAGCATAGGGACATTGGGGGAGGGCTAGAGGAGGGAGGGGAGAGGCAGGGAGGGGAGCAGAGAAAAATGTGGAGCTCAATAAATATCAATAAAGGAAAAAATAAATAAAATTTTAAAAAAGGATAAAAGTAAGATAGTCACTTCTAAAGGATTTATTATATTAACTACCTGCACTGAGAATTATGGAACATGATAAATAAGATCTCATTAGATATGATTGAATGTGTAAGGCATGGTTCCTTTTTTGCCAGACCAATCATTGGATGTGTAAGGCATGGTTCCCTTTTTACAACAGATTTATCATTGGTACATATATGCCTTCCCAATCATCTTTGCCCACAAAAACATCCTTTGACCTCCTTCAACCCAGAGCTGCATGGAATCCCTTTCAAAGCTACCATCCTATATTATTTCTGCCTTCAGCAGCTGCTCTTCCACAATAAGTCTGATTCTGTGCATTCCCTTCTCCCACAATCTGACCATTTCCCTCTCAACATTCTACTGAATGTGGTTTCTAAAGACCATCAAGACTCTAGTGGTATGAAGTCCATCAACTTCCCTGTGTGTCCTCACAGAAGCATAGGAGACCACCTATTGCCTGCAGAGTCTCCCTTGCCTATTTCCTGGCTGTTTACATATACACACTGCTCACACTGGTCTTGGTGTGGTACAATTCTGTATTCTGTCAATTATGTTTTAAATAAATGCTGATTGGCCAGTAGCCATGCAGGAAGTATAGGTGGGACAACCAGACAGGAAGTAGAGGCAGGGCAATGAGAACAGGAGTATTCTGGCAAGAAGGAAGCTCTTCCTGCAGTCCTGTCCAGACACTGAAGAAGCAGGATGTGACCTGCCCCGCTAAAAAAGGTATCCAGCCATGTGGCTGACATAGATAAGAATAATGGGTTAATATGAGTTATAAGAGCTAATATGAAGCCTGACCTAATGGACCAATCAGTTTATAACTTATGTAGACTCTCTCTGTGTAATTTTCTTTGGAGCCAAATGGCTGTGGGACCTGGTGGGAGGACAGAAACCCCAACAAGCAGGCCCTCATGTTACATGGTCTTCAATGCCTGACTTTTCTTGCCCCTTGGTATTCCTCTTGTCACTTTCCAATTCTCTTAGCTTCATTTGTCTTCTTATATTTGTGATTCTTAAGTGTGAACTTTAAGTTCACCTGTATCCTTAACTGATAACAATTCTGAAAGAGATCCTTCTTTTTTTCAGCCCCACTCCATCTCAACCCAATTCCTAGCTTCTGCCCTTACTTCCCAGCAAGGAAGCAGTCCTCATGACCATAGCTCATTTTCCATCTCTGGCATCAAGATACCCATCCTCACTCCATCTCTGTGATGGTCCTTAGAAGGATCATGGGGCACATTCAGGCCTTTAAAGATCCAAAGAGAAACTTAGGACATGCAAGTAGTAACTATTGCTCCCTAAAACCTTTCACTAAGACCATCAAAGAAACTGTCACTGTCAGTATTCAGAGTTTTAAGGCCTGTGACTATGAAGCAGCTTCTAGCCCTCGACTTGTGCAGTGACCCAGATATGCATAGGTATATCTAAACTTCTGGTTTGGTTCATAGAGCTCCATATCACACTAACTAATTGGATAATATTCAGCTGTCAATTGTCCATAGTTCCAATACATGATCTTCCTACAGTGACATCTCCAACAAGTAAGAAGATTATGTTGCCCTCAAAGCATGAGTTTCCTACCTTCTTGAAGCTTCTATTTATTGATATACTTTAAACAATATAGAACTATTTGAAGCAAGAAAACTGAATAGTATAGAGATTTAAGGTATGACCTTAAATAATACATAGAGTGGGGATAGTATTTTTTTTAAATCAGCCTCTAGAATTCTGAGCATTAGTGAAGTAATGTCTCTGCATTCAGGGCTCTCTGTGGCTGAGCCCTGGCTCCTTCTGAGGCTAGTGTTTAAGAGGTTGAATTTGCATCACCTCCCTAGTCCTTACCATACCTGTCTTCACTGGTTCCTTTTGGGCTAAGGACGTGAGATGCCCTGAATATTGCACTTCTGCTGTGATCCCCAGGTGCTGAACCCACTGTGAGTGTTTGAGAGACTCCACATTATTTATGCAATCAAGAATCTTGCCGGATGCTTGAAGAATTATAGGATACTTTGAACTTGCAAAGAGTCCACAGAGGAAGGTGTTTCTACTGATTCTGGATCTTTATTAAATCACAATCCCCTGGGCCTGAATTTGCAGCTTTGTGCTGGAATGCAGCAGAGCCCAGCACAGGGCTCAGAGAAGGACTTTATCACCTTCCTTTTGAAAACCTTTCACAGACTTCCTGCTTCTGACAGAATAAAAACCTAGAAGTGTTGACATGTAAGGTCTCTGCTCTGCAGTGGGGGGTACCTGGAGGTGTCTGGACATCCTTGCACTTCGAAGTTTTTAACAAAATGTGCTGTTGTCCAATTTGTGGTTTGCACATATGCTTGTCTCTGTCCTTCTAGGCTAGGAATTTCACAGTGAATTAATTTCCCTTGCATCCCACTGTGGCTGGCACAACTGTAGTCATCCACATTCGCCAGACTTCAGTGGGGTTTGGATTCTGGTGGCAACAGTAAGAACAGCCTCAGATGTGTTACGCTGACGAGCCCCTGACTCCATTTATCTTTCACAGGTCCACAGAACTCTCTCTGGTTGTGTAACAGCCCTGTCAGTTTGTGCTCCCTGCCCTCCTCCCTTGAACAGCTTTCTTGAATTCTATTTCACAGACCACAAAATGTACTCATTTAAACATGTAGTTCAGTGCACTGACTATCCCCCCAGCCTTTTGCAGCACTCACCACACTCAGATTGTAAAACATTCTGGACACTCCCCAGTGGAAACCCTGCACAACTCAGCAATCACTCAGCCCTCAGTATTCCTACTCATGTGAACCCCGAGATGCTCACTGAGCTTAGATCAGAATAGAACCTGGTTGTCCTTTGCTATTGGTGAAGTCACAGACTGTATGCTTCTTGAGGAAGCAAAATTGAACTCTGTTGCACTGCAGGTTGCACTCCTGTTTCATTGCCAAGATAAACAGTGACTGGGTGTCCCATTCTGCACCCAGACTGCCCAATGAGCCATAACCTACAGTCAAAACACTAGCCAATGGGAAATAGGCATGATTATATCTCATTTACATAAAACCCACCAAGCAGTACTAGACACATTGAAATTCCTAGTTTGTATAAGCAGACAAGAGTGGAACCCTGCTGGGGAATATCTTCTATAGAACACTCTTTTTCTTTCCACCTGCCCTGGTTCTCCTTCAATCTGTGTGGAAGGATGGCTTCCCTCAGTTTGACCACTGCTTATTGTAAACAAGACTTCCTTTTATCTTCTACTTCTTTCCTAGAGAGGTTCTGAGATTCAATCTGATGGACCCTGCAGTCTCTTGATTTGCTACTTCTGAATGCTTCAAGTGAGTGGAATATTAAAGTATGTGGCCTTCCTTCATGGCTGGCATCACTCTCTGCACCTCATAATTCCAAAAGACCCCCAAGTTGTCATCTGATTCAGTGTTTCACTCCCTTTTATTGCTGACCAATATTCTGTTTGTCCAGCTATCAGCAAATGGCCAGGCAGACTGAACTTCCCTTTGTAGCTAAGCACCTACAGTGTTGTGTGGATATAGTCCTAGTGAGCCTTGGCAAGCAGAAGGCAGTTCCTGTTGGTGAACGATGTGCAGGGCTGAAGCAGGTGCCCATCGCCATGTCCTACTCTGCTGTCCTCATCTGCACACTTGGGTCCCTGCCCTTTAGCAATGACTCCCTCCTTTGCTTCTTAGCTCTTGCCATTCATCGAATCATGGTTTGTGCTATGGGGGATTTTGCTGAGGGGTCTGTAGCTCCTACTTGGAAAGAGCAGAGTCCTGTCTTTAGCCGTAAGTCTGTATTTTCAGACATTCCTGTCATTTCAGACCAGAAACAACACAGGGCACAAAACTCTCCATCCACCTGTGCATGAACATAGGACACTAAAGGAATGGATTTCAGCTCCCTTCCCTCCACATGAGCATGCTCGTTGTTGTTGTTTTGTTGTTTGTTGATTTGTTTCTATAAAGTTCTTTTTCCATTGTAGTCAGAATATCATTTTCTTTTCAGACAGCATTTGGAAACCCTGGCCCCAGTTCTGTTAACAGTGACGAGTGTTCTATGTTAGTGTCCCCATCTATTTTGCCTGAGAACCAGAAGCATAGCCTTGACTGGAAGAGTGAGCTTGTTGAATTTTCCTCCAGCGGCATACACACAGTGCTCAGAGGTGATGCTCCTTCAGAGATCTTCTATTAAAGATTTGTATCTTTCTCTGTGCATAGACATGGGAACTATGTATTTGGAAAGAAGTTACTCTGGAGGCTACAAAATAAAACCAACAAATATCACCCCACAAGAATATCATGGAGTTGACTCTATCATCTGCCAGATGGTTTCTCTCTTTCTTTCATTTCGTTTACGGAGTGTTGTGCTCAAGTTGAAGCTCCCTTGTAGATATACACCCCATCACCTCTCTTTGTTTTTATGACATCATGGTTCCTTCTCAACTCCCATCTTCCTTCTCCACATCAAGTGTGAGAAAGGCAAGCCAGATACCAACACATGTGAGCGATTGCCTCAAGGGTTTTTCTGTACACTCAGAAGCCTCTGTCCGTAGCACATGTACTCCATCACCATCGTGATGAATGTTGACTTAGCTTCAGGAAGGAAAAAAACTAATTAAAGATGTGGAAAATACAAATGTGGTTGATTTAAACAGGCAAAGGGAATTATCCTGGTGTCGTTTGCACTATCTCGGCAGTGCTGGAGTCCCTCAAATCAATTAGTTTTTAGAAATCAAACAAATGATCTTCTTAGTCTTCTCTTCGGATGCTTTGCTTGCAAAAGGTTTGGTGAAAGCATATTCAAGATAATGTGAGAATACTGGCTTTTAAGACATTTTTATTTTTAATTTAGATTAAAATGAAAAGCTCGTTGCAACATAACTCTCCTCTCCAGGTTGCCCGTAATTGGTGTGTGTGTCTCTCTCTCTTCCTTTCTCTCACTTTTAGAGAGCTGTAGCCTGACATTATTGGCTGAATAGTTTGATTTAATTCCCAGTGGTTCCATGGAATCCACGACAGAGGACTTTTTCCCCTTTCTTCTTCACAATGCCTTTGCGCCAGAGTTACATTTTGAAGTTTATCAGAAGGCAACACTCTCAGAGCAGTGCCCCCAGCCCTGTTTGCCAACGAGTTCTACTTGAGTAAGCCGTATTTGGACAACCATATATTCCATTTAGGTCTTTTGCAATGACTGGGCCAAGGTCAGTTTCATATTCTGCAGAAATCATAGAGCGACACTTGAGATAAACAGAATGTTTACTCTCTCCCTGTGAGCTGGGGCTGATATGTAAATTCATCCTTATTCTTTCATCAAATTTGCATTTCCCCTCTTAACCAAACACCACAGGGATCCAAATCAAACAGTTTTAATGATGGTCAACTCTTTCTGACCGTTGGCCATATCAGAGGGAAAAAAACAGCAATTTAGATTAAAATGAAAAGCTCGTTGCAACATAACTCTCCTCTCCAGGTTGCCCGTAATTGGAGAGGTGTTTTGATGCTTCGCTGCTTAGCAGTAATTACCAGGGCCTTTGGCTTTGCGTGCCTCCCCTTGTGCCCCCTTATCGCCCACAAACACGCCACATTCACCCACCAGCCCAATTTTTAAAATTTTAGTTTTCTGGTCAAATAAATCAAGGCTCTCTAGCAGATTTTTAGTGTTAGAAAGAGGAAATAAAGAGAAACATGGAAGGCTTGGCTACTGCCAGCCAGAAGGAGACCCAGAAAACAGCAATAGAATTCCGGAGGAAAAACGTAAGATCCTTAGTTCTGTGGGTGGATGATTGTCTTTCTTCATGATAACTGCAGGGAAGGCTCCCTGTGGGAGAAAGGGTGTCAATCACTAACTCTGAGGTAAGCTGGAAGCTCTTACATAGGAAGCCAACAGTGTCTAAATAGCCTGCAGCCCCTTGAAAAGCCACTAGCAAGAGCTTCCATCTCTCTGAAGCAGCTAACCGAGAGGGAGCCTCTAAGAACTGAGGGGTTAAGTTAGTACCTGTGTTTGTTCTTCCTCTTTTCAGAACAAAGGGAACTCTTTCTCTGTCGCGAATCTGCAGAACATGGGATTAAACAACGGGACCACACAATTCATTCCCACAACGGGACCATACAATTCATCTCCCATTGGTTGGGACTGGATACCAGACTCCAGTACAGAACCCCCACCCCCGAAAAATGTTTAGAACTGCATCCCCCTCCCGAAAAGCCAGAGCCTGTTAGGTTTTTATCCCTGCAACTTGGGCTGCTGGGGCCTTGCTTAGGGAGAAGGGGGCTGTTCGCTGGCTCCACTGCCCATCTTGCACTGGGTTTTGTTTCTGCACCCATAAGAGATGTTAGCAAGTTCAAAGCAAGGGGTCTCAGAGACAGGCTTCACAAAGACGGGGTTGGGTGGGGGAAAGAAAGTGGCATTCTTTCAGATGCTTTGGGGTTCTGTTTCCTGTAAGGAATAAAAATGAAGACTTGGCCCTGAGCCTTGCTAGGTTACTGAAGATCTCCCACTTGGAATGTCAGACACATTAGTAAATGACTCGATCCGGCAACAGAGCTAACATAATTCACGCCATTGACACAACAAGAGGAGTGTCTCTCCCCATCTTCAGTGCCTGTCTTTGAGAAAAAAGACAACGGAGAAAAAGAAAGAAAGGGAAAGAGAAAGCAGAGCGGCAAGGGGGTGTGGGGGTAGAGGCAGAGGACACAGTTTCCTTTTCATCGAGGCTGTCAAATGGCGATCTAATGTGACTGGGCTGCAGGAGAGTAGATAGCTTCTCTGAAGCCTGCAAGTATTTCTGCCATTCAAGGGGCCGGAGGATGCCACACACAGTCTGTTTGTTCAACATAAGCAAACAGATTGTAAACTGGCTGATAATTTTTGTACTGACAATGTCATTTACAGCTGTCAGCCTTTCGTCTGTCTTGTTTGCTTTATTCAAATATGAACCAAGTGGACGTCCCTTCCAGCGCTTTCTTCTGCATTAAAATCACATCCATTCCCTTCCAAGCTGTCTTATCTAAAATTCATTGGAGGCCAATCAGTTGGCTGCATGCTTCGTTGTTTCCATGGAGGCAAGAAGTCTAGTGTGCACTTGCGGGGATTAGGAAGTTTCAGATTTACAGGCTTGAAGTGCGAGCCGCTTTTGCTGAGCTATTTTGGATGGCACAGAGGCCGGGCATTTAAATATAATTTTAGGTCTGAGCCGGGAAGCGGCACTTTGAAGCTACTCCCGCCCATTTTCTGTTATGATGGACCAACTCCCTGCCTTTCCTCCTTGGTGCAGTTCCTGGCTTGTGCTGTCCTCATCTCATGTGCTGGACTGCCCTACCTGCCCTCTGCTGGGAATATTACTGTCCTGGCTGGTACCACTACCCAGCAGCTCTTCTTCAAGGAGCCTGTCTGGCTCCTGTAGCCTGACAAGGTTGCTCACAGACTTCAAAGGCTTCTCCATTTTTAGCAGGTGTGGCAGTACTTTCTGTTAATGATTCACTTTACCTGGCCAGAGGAGGACAGGTGGGCACCTGCAGCGTCATCACATTTGTGTGTGTCCCTACTCAAGTGTGTGCAGGTCAGAAGACAGCCTGAGGAGGCTTCCTCAGGCACAGTTACCTTTTTTTGTTCCTGTTTGTAACAGCCCCCTTTGGCTCACCATGGATCCACTTGGTTTTGTTTCATTGCCTTTTAAGAACAGTAAAGGCCTGCCTAGTTTTTAAAGTATATATATAATTTTCTTTCTTTCTTTCTTTTTCTTTTCTTTTTTTTTTTTTTGGGCATGGCTTCTGGGACTTGAACTCAGGTCCTATTGTTTACAAGGTGAGTATTTTATCAACTCCCAGGCGAGTATTTCAGCATCTCCCAGGCCCTAGCTGTGACATGTTTTTCAGAGGGTCTTAGTGTGTTTTTCTTTGCTATAGTAAGTTACCAGCTCAGTTACCTCTCTCCACACATCTGGGGCTGTGATGGAACTGCTGTGCACAGCTCTAAGCCCGAGCTTGGCTTCATGGGCAGCATCGACCAGACACATCCACCCCAATGGGAAGGGGCTTTTCAATCAAAGGCTGTTCCCTGGTCAACCTGCCATTCCTGGTCTCTTGCCACAACAAGAGACATACTGTGCCACCACTGGCCATGTCATGTGTGATTCATTGGTAAGACTGGATGGAACTTGTAAAGCCCACATCCCTGACTGGTACACTATGATTTGGTTTGTGACCATAGAAATTAGTTTAAACTTAATTTTTTGAGTCCTTAAAACAGTCATAATATAAATCAACTTCAATATATGGATATTGAGAATGAACCATATGCAATAATAAATCATATCATGTAACTATCTTGGATAAGTAAATCTCATATATCAATTCCAATTTGTCATTATTCCTTACATTGTATTCAACCTCAAGTGTTTGTTCAGTAGCAAAGTTTAGTTTTGAAGACGTAAATTCAAGTAGATGGGTCAAATGAGTCACACTGATGAAGCCGTTCCAGGAGTCTGTGAGCATCCCTGACTTCGTGCTGAATAGAACATTCTGGAAAATGAAACAACAGTGAAGCTTTAGAGGATCTTCATTGCTTGCTAACTGGAAAGTATTCTATACTTAGCAAACCTTAGAAATGTATAGCACATTAAGGTGGTGGATAACATTAAGAGCCAGTGTGCTGTTACAGCTTCAGTTGCTATTGTGTGAATAAGGGCAAAGGCTTTGCCCTTGTCCATTCTTCAACACAGAACGCTATCAGCAACGTGTTGCCCCCAGAGTCATGACAAACCCTGCTACCTGGGGAGGAGCCCACATACCCTATAGTTGAATCCTTGTTTCTCCATGATTTCCAAAAAGCCTTTCTTGTCAAGAGAAAGCACTCATCTCATCTCTACTTACCATCTTTATGACATGAATTCTTTCTTGGTGGGTGGGACGATATTTAGCGCTTAACTCCCTGCTATTTTAAATGACGTTAGAGTTGTTATCATATTTTAGTATTAAATAAAAGTGTTGTATTTACTAAGCTCTCCATTCAATTTTGACGCCTACTATCCCTAAGGGTTTTTATCTAGCACCTATCCCCGACCATATTAAAATGAGCAGTCATGTACTCTATGTGTGCAGTTCTAAAATGCAAGAACTTCTAAATCTGAAGATGGACACTGAAGCACCTTGCCTTATGCACCAGGCATGTTGCTACTTGATTGTGAGATTTCTCCCCTGACCATCACAAAAGATGTTTTAAATACATGAAATTCACTCTTTCAGATATTTAAACTGTTGTTTCTAAAATCCATGTGAACTCGGGTTTTAGACCGCACGGTACACACCTGTCTGGGGTGTCCACAGTGATTATATAGGAAGCAATTTATCACTCTTGCAGGCCATTAAGATTTACAGCTAAGGAGACTCTGCTGTGAACAGGCAACAGCAGACATTATATCCAGAACAGGGAAATGTCATTCTGTTTGTGTGTGTGTATGGAGAAGAGTTGAAGAAAGAAGGTGTTGCTACAGTGATCAGTTTGACCGGGACCATTGAGAGCATTCTTTTGTGTTTGGTACAGAAGAGGCAGACAAAAGACAAACAGAAAAGTTGCTACAGCAAATAAAACAGAAAGGATCGTATAATCCGAATAAGTATTTGTAATGTTTATTGCTATGTTATACAACACTTTTGAAGATTTGAAGTTGCACCAAATTAAAAAAAAAATTAGGTCAATAAAACCTCAAAGGAATTGACTAAGAAAGTGAGCATCCACAGAACAAGGAAGGCTCATGCATATCTCTGCTTTTTTTTCCTTGCAGGTGCCCGGAGCTCAAGTGAGGAAGTGAGAAGGGAGAGCGAGAGGGTAGTGGGCAACCAAAAAAACAGATGAGGGTAGGAGGAGAGATGCAAGGAAACTCTATCTGAAAACTATGCTTTCACATTATTTAACTATTTTACACTAATTTACTGGGGACCTGAGCGTGTGTGTGTGTGTGTGTGTGTGTGTGTGTGTGTGTGTGTGTGTGCGCGCGCGCGCGCCATAGGGCACAAATGGAGATCAGAGGACAACTTGCTAAAGTCAGTTCTTCCTGCCCACTACGTGGGAACTGGGTATGGCACTCAGGTGTCCCAGCTTGGTACCAATGAGCTTTACCTACTGATCCATCTTGCCAGCCCCGCTTTCTTAATGTGTGCATGCTGGCTATGTCTGCATCTGTGAAATAGGAGCAACACAGGCTTGCTCATCCAGTTGCCATAAAAATTACACAGATAATTCAGGATGAGTGTGGCATGTGGGCATATTCCTGTATGTGCCCAGACCCCTGTATGCATTAACTTCTTTTCATTATTTTTTTGACATCTCATAGAAAACACAAAGCAGTGCAGGGCAGACTCTGTGACACCAACCTTGGCAAAATATCATTAAATTAAAACAGCAAAACCACAGGCAACAAAAGCAAAAATAAGCAAGTGGGTCTACCTCAAACTTAAAAGCACCTGCACTGCATAGCAGATTAAAGTGAAAAAAAAAAAAGCACCTTGAAGAATGTGCAAAATACTTGGAAATCTGGGAAGAGGCTAATATTTTAAACTTGTAGGGAACTCATACAATTCAACAGCAAAAGAACCCTCATGTTTACAGTACACAAGATACTGGAATATGTGTTTCTTCAAAGAAGACCCAAATGACCAATAGGTATATAGGTATATACTCATGTGTGCATGTATGTATGTATGTATATAAAATGTACACTATTCATTAACAAGAACATTTAAGTCAACACTAAATCGAGCTACTAGTTCACATATCTCAGAAAGGTTGCTACTAAACAGACAAGGAATGTTACATTTGGGTGAGAATGTGTAATAAAGTATATGTAGTTGGTGGGAGTAGAGACTAGTGGAGTCATTATGGAAAATAATATGGAGGTGCCATTAAAAATTAAAAATAGAATGGCCCTATGATTCACTTCTGGGTTTATGTTCTAAGGAGAGGAAATAAGAGGTGTGAAGAACCATGCACAACTCCATGTTCCCTGCAGCATTAATCATAACCAGAAAGATATTAGAACAACCTAGATATTCATTAAAGACAGATGACTGGGTAGAGGAATTTGGCATATTATCCAGTCATTTAAAAGAAGACAATCCTGCCATTTCTGACAACATATGTGAACAAGGAGCCAAAGACAAAACAACGAATACTCCCTAGTCTCACTGATGCGAAGAATCTAAGAGTTGATCTCACAGAACTAGAGAAAGATTGGTGGTTTTCACCCGCTGGGAAGTAGAAAAAGTGAGGACATGGTCAGAGAGCACAAACCTTGATACGATATGAAGACATTCTAGGATCTAATGTATGCATATTGTGAATATGGTTACTAAAAATGCTTAGTGTTTACTGGAAACTTGATTAGAGCCAAGCCTGGAGGTTCACATCTGTAAGTCCATCACTTTAGAGGCTGAGGCAGTTGGGTTACTGTAAGCTTGAGACCAGCTTAAGCTACATAGTGAGCTCTATGAGTTTCATTCTAGCCTGGGCTATAGAATTAGACCTTATCTCAAGAAACCAAAACAACAACAGCAAAAAACTTTATGAGATGAAATTTTATCTGTCTTCGTTGCTGCCATGGTAACCTTAGGTAGTGATGTATGGATTACATATAGATCATTGATTCTAATAGAACCCTTGTGTTGATTTTGCTGAATATTTTTATTCATAGCCAAACATGGTTTGGATGTGGTTGCATGGTTGTGATTCAAATATGATCTTAAACCTTGAGCATTAGTTAATTCATGAATGTTATGACACTCAAAAGAAGCTGCTTATCTCATTGATGAATATAGCTGCAACATGAATATTGGTTTTTGTTTTTATTCCCTGACTATTCACATATGTATACAATATCTCTTGATCATATACACCCCAAATTTCTCCCTCTCTCAGAAGAGAGGACTCAAACTAATACATGAGGACAATTGAAGTTTGATTTTTTTTTTTAATCTGATCAAGATGATTCAGTAGGGAAAGGCTCTTGCCACACAACTTAGTGATATGCTGACTAGGGTACAATCCCCAATCCCAAGTAAATGTGGAAAGAGAAAACTGACTCCATAAAGCTGCCCTGTGACCTCACATGCATCCCCCATGCAAATATGCATATGTGTACACACATGCAGACACCCACATACACCAATACCAAATATTAAGGTGAATAAGCTTTTAAAAAAATTACAAATCAGTCCATGTTTTATCCATTTCTTTGTATTCTATTAGTGATTCAGCTCTTTATTTTTTGTGCTAGCTCTTGCTTCAAGGAATTAATACTCTGTAAACAATCTAATAAGTGAACTCATGGAAATGCTGAATTAAGAAAATGTTTGGGGAACAATTGGGATGTGTGTGTGTGTGTGTGTGTGTGTTTGTGTGTGTGTGTGTGCGCGCGCGCGCATGCGCTTTCATTTGAAGCAGGGTTTTGTGGTGCTCCCGGGTTGACCTCAAAGTCTCTGTCTTCTCTGCCTCAACCTCCTTAGTGCTGGGATTATGGCTAAGTGTTCCCATGCTAGGATCACTTTCTGCTTCCCTGAGTTAAAATATGTTTTTTTCATTTCAGATAAGGATCAGCTGGAAGAGAGTTACGCCACTGGATTATGGGAATCAATGCAGAATCCGAATTGTGAAAATACCCAGGAACTTCCTGGTGTAGATTCCTTGCATGATGATGGCACGTACTAAACTGACAGCCCATACTGCTCTGAGTTCCTGAGTGATGAGAAGCCCACTGAGGTGGGAGACCTCAGGCTGTGCAGGCTGCTCAATCATTGTGGACTTCCCTGAAAACCCCTCTACAGGCTGAGCCCTGGGATAGAAGGAGGAATGGCGGGTTTCTAAGGTATGACACAGCCAGTGAGGTTTGTGGGGAACTGCTAAGATAGAGCCCTTGCCTTGCCTTCATCATGCTTCTCTAGAATAGATGAGTCTCTGGCTTGGTTTTGGTGATGTGTCCTTTCTGTGGATGATCTAGCCTCCCAAGTCTGAGTGGGTATAGGTGAGGGCACCTAGAGGAGGAACAGGATTCTCTGAGAGACAATGGCTGAAATTGCTGAACTACAGTTCTTGTTTTTCTTGAAATCCAGGAGACATGGTCTTGATAACCCAGTTTATATTTTGGTTCAAGGGCTGAAAATTAAAAGATCTCCTCTTGTTTGACAGTGTCCTGCTGAAGCCAAGGAGGGCAAAGCAAGGTATGCTGTTTGCTGAAAATCTTTTTTGAAGTTCAACTCACATAAGTGAGAACAGCAGGAGTGTACCAAGTAAATTTTCACAAGTTAGGTACATTCTGCAACCAGCAGCCAGACCCAGAAACAGGGTAAGGGAAATAGATAGGGGATGCGGTGTAAGGCTGTAGTGGAGACGGGAGGGGGAAGAAGAATAAAAAGAAATGAAAGAGGAGGAAGAGGAGGAACAGCATGAGACAACACCCTTCTTCATAGCACCACTTCTGGCCAGTCATAATGGCTATAACACCAGCCCTCCGTTGACAGAGGGAAGGAGCTTGAGCCTATACAGCTTGATAACATCTTTTTTTTTTAAAGATTTATTTATTTATTTATCATGTACACAGTGTTCAGCTTCCATGTATGCCTGCAGGCCAGAAGAGGGCACCGGATCTCATTATGGATGGTTGTGAGCCACCATGTGGTTGCTGGGATTTGAACTCAGGACCTCTGGAAGAGCAGTCAGTGCTCTTAACCTCTGAGCCATCTCTCCAGCCCTGCTTGATAACATCTTGGTCCACAAGGAAAGACCTTGTCTCAAAGAAAGAAAGGAAGGGAGAAATGGAGTGAGGGAGGGAAGGAGAACAGAAGAAAAGTTCCGAAAGAAAGAAAGAAAGAAAGAAAGAAAGAAAGAAAGAAAGAAAGAAAGAAAGAAAGAAAGAAAGAAAGAAGGGAGGAGAGAGGGAGGGAGGGAAAAGAAGAGAAGAGGCGAGAAAAGAGAGGAGAGGAGAGGAAGAGAAGAGAAGAGAAGATGAAAGAAAAGAAAAGAAGAAGCAGAGCATGAGCAGGTCTACCCAGAGGTTACACCTTCCCAAATACTACCAACTGCCCTTCAAGTAGAGATTCAACTTTGAATTCTAAGTGGAACCAACATTATTCTCTCTCTTGTTCCTGGCTTCTTTGTTCAGTCTTATCTTTATGAGACAGTTTTTGATGAGAACAGGAGAAGGAAACTGGACTGACAGTTTAGGGTGGGGACTTCAAAAAAAAGTACATTTCTGCTTCTTATTCTTGACAACCCGTTCTGTCTTGGTCAGAAGTCAGAAATAGCCTTGGTTCTTGGGAAAGTCTATCCTGGACAGAGACCAGAAATACAAAAATTATTCAGGGGCACTAATGTGTGCTCTGATTTCTGGAATTTATCTTTCTTTTGATTTTGCATAGAAACTTAATGAGCACAACTGCCTGAGAGCTGTGTCTGATCAGACATCTCATTGCTCTGAATAATGCGTTCAAAACTCCAGGGAAGAAAGGCACATGAACACCTCGTAGATAACTGGATTGACCAGTTCACACCTGTCTTAGTTGGAGTTTCTCTTGCTGTGATGAAGCACCCATAACCTAAAGCAGCTCGGGGAGATTTATTTCACGTATATTTCCAGACAATAATCCATCCCTGGAAGGAATCAGGGAAGGAACTCAAGCAAGGCGAGAACCTGCTGCAAAGGCCATTGAGGAAGGCTGCTTCCTGGCTTGCTTCCTATGGCTTGCTCAGTCTGCTTTTTGTGGCATCCAGAACCACAAGCCTGGGGATGACACCGCCCTTTATGGGCAGAGCTCTCCCACATGAATCACTAATTAAGAAAATGCCTTACAAGCTAATAGAGGCATTTTCTCAATTGAGGTTCCCTACTCTTAGATGACTCCAGATTGTGCCAAGTTGACATAAAACTAGCCAGCACATCCCCTATCCCCAATCCAGCAACACTTTCATTAACCCCTAGACAAGGATTCTTGGGAACACTGTTCTGGGGAGACACCCCTGTATAGCAGGACCTGCTTTCTTCCTCTTTCTTAAGTTCTCACTTAATAACAAAACTCCTTTTTGGAACTCACCCTTCCATTACCTTCAAGTCCTGAGGCAAAGTACCTCGAACTCACTCAGTGTGGTTTTGGTGGCTGTTAAAAGTCTGGGACCCCAGTCTCCATAGTTCTCAAGGACACAAACTTTTGTCCCATTTCCTTTTGAGCTTAACAACTCCATCTTTTCCACTGCTGTGTGTATTCCTCTATGTACCACCTGCATCTCTTCATTCTGTAAGCATCACTTCCACTTTAAGGCATTCAGAAGAGCTTTTCCTAGACAAGTGCCTTCAGGCTTCAAACCAAAGTTTGGCATCTTCTCTTTATTTCCTCCATTTTCTCCTTAGTCTGGTTGTCCTAATGAACTTCCAGTGCTGTCATGGCCTTATTCTCCTTCCAACAAGAATCACCTTTAAAAAAAATCACAGGAAACCACAGATTTGATCATATCCCCATCTGACCCCTGTAGCTTGTAGTCTACCCACCCATAGCCCTCTATGAATGGTCCCTTCTTGTATCCTATTTATACCACTTTGATACATATAACCACTGTTTTCATTCTGGGATTCTGCCACCTCACTCTGAATCCTTCGGTGAAGCATTCTTTATTTCTATCTGTAATTGTCAGCAGCAGCTAACTCAGCCTTGAAGGCACAGCTTACCATCCCCAGTTCTGTTTCTAAGGCTGGATGGCATCAACAGCCATTACTCAAGGCTCTGTATCTCCTACTGATCACTGGGGCAACCAGGATCTTCAGTTTTGCTCCTAGCTTGTCTTTTTTGCTTAAGCATTTGCTTAGTGCTCATAGACATGAGGTTCTGTCACACTCCCTACATTCCATAGTTATTCCCTGTCTATTCCAGAAAGATAGTTATGGGATATTAAGCCTATCAAGAGATATCAGACAAAAATATATGCAAGATAAGACAGAATATTAAGTAAAGAAGAGCAAATGCTGTCTTTCTTGTTTTATTTATGAACAATAGCCTTTAGTGTAAGAATTTATCACAATTTATATCAAAACATGAGTTTCCTTATCTTCTACTATTCTTAGCACTTACTATGGCCTAGAGCCTTTCTTACTTGGGGGCTTATGAATGGCACTGCAATGGCACAATGTGTAATCATAGCTGCATGTTCAAGGGAATCATCTTATATGAAATTAATACAATAATATACAGAAATATCTCTTCACCATTGCTACTGATTATATACCCAACAGTTCCTGTAAGCTGATTACATTCTTTTCTCTATGACTCCAGGAGAAAAAAAAAAACTAGCAAGATTCTCCCTAACTAGGTAAGGAAGAAATCAGAACAAACTCACGTGAAATCCAGGAGATTTGCTGAAACTAATTCTATGCAGATAATAGGAGGTAAAAAGCAGTGAATTGAACTTACAGTGATAAAAGATTATCATTTGTATCAATAATATAATCTATTTCTTCATCTCTTAGTATGTGACCTCAAAATGGTCACCTAAAAAACAAAGTTCTATGAAAACAAAAGTAATGAAGAGTGGACTGGGGTTTCTATTGAATTTTAACTAGTTCATTTGTATGCTTCTTGTGTCCTAGGAGACCAAGTCAAAAGCAATGAAGAGCATAAAACAAGAGACCGCTGGAAAAAAAAAAAAGCAAGTCTTGAAATGATCAATGTAATGTTTCATGTCAGCAACTGGAATTTTTTGCTGTGTTACCATCTTGGCTGCTGACAGCATGATTTAATGACCCGGTGGTTGCATGAGTTGACATGGCAACGACGGAAAATGCCATAAATATCTGAGTTGTGGACGTGAATGGTATGTTTACATTGTGTGGGGTGTATTGTCGGACATGTGGTGGCTGTTGTCCTATCCAGTTGGAAACGTCTGGAACTGACAGCCATTTTTTAGAGTCATTTGGTCTAAATGACTCTCATGACAGACACTTTACTGCAAGCCCAGGACTGTGCATTTCTGTGTATATTTGAGAAATTAAACTGGGCATGTAATGGGCCAGAGAAGCTTATCACAGTTTGCCATGTGTCACGAGCCACTTGGTGTTTCAGAGTTCAGACTATGTTTCTTCTGTATTCAACAGAGTAACAAATTATTTTATTCAGACTAGAAGCCATTATGAACTTTCATAGACTTACTGAAATCCAAATCCTAGAACTGGAAGATTTTTAAAAATTATTCCCGGCTGAATGACTATCGTATTCCTTGAGTGATATAACAAAGACAGTAGCATATCTGTGCTCGAAGGAAGCAATGACAGCCACACCTTCCTTGTGCTTAATCTTTACACTCTCAAAGAGATGTCAAGATTGTGCTGTCAAGCTTGACAAAGAAGGGAAGAACTGAAAACTGTATTATACTGAGTGCTGGTTCCACTGACGAGCACTACAAAAACTGAGTTATCAAACAAGACTGACAAAAGCCCCGGACAGTGCTGCCTACTTACCTCTTACCTGTGTCTAAAGATGAAAATAAGATCAGTAGTGCCCTAGGATCTGAGATGAATGATTTTCAATGTGCTTCCTGCCTTAAGAGAACTGATCTAGGTTGCACAGATTGTATGGTACGGTTGGATTCATAGATACGAGAAGGCAGAGGCTTGAAATTGATCTTGTAGAGAAAGCGAAGAGATTTAATAAGTAACTTGTTCGGTTGCCTTCTGCGAACCAGCATTACTGAATACATAGCTAGCTTGCACTAATGGTTTCCATATTCTGCAGCTCAGGGACAGGAAAAAAGGACTAGTTTTAGCCAAGTCTAAAACAACTTGACAAATGCTGGCTTTTGTTTTCTATAACCTTGGAGAAACCATTTAATCTCATTGTATCTTGTCACCCCTTGCATTCATTCATTTCTGTATTCTTCATTCATTCTTGCACAAAATCCATACTGAGTACTGTCTTGTAAGGAGACACAAAGCTTACTTGCTAACATTCTATCAGGAACCTGTTATAGTCTCCCAGCTCATCAACTGTGTCACTATCATGCCAGGGTCTTGTGTGTCAAGAAGTTAAGTCAAACTCAGATGAGCATTTTTATTGTAAACACTCTTGAGTTTGGTAGGAACCGTATGAAACCGTCTTGCCAGGTCTTATGGGAGTTAGAGATATTTTAGTCATAGTTGTGGTGGTTACAGGTGTGTGGGTGGGGCCTCTCTCATCTCCAGATGGTAATAATGTGAACGGCTGAACAGAAACAACCAACATGGATCACTAAGATTTTCTCAGGTTTACACACCACCTCAACGTGTCCTTATTTGTTGTCAATGAAGTTCACAGACACGCCACACAACCATGAGTATAGGAAATTTTCTGCACCATCTTTGCATGTTGCTCCCTTCAGACCTTCAAAGACTACCAACTGTCTAGGGTGAATGCCTGCTATATAACTGAATTATAAACAATGAAAGACTGCATATGTGTACAACCATTTGTTTCCATAGTTCTGACTAAACCATAAAGCCTTTTAATATTACATGTATTTAAAAATGTTAGGGTGGAGGTATGTGTGTGTGCACATGCACATATTTCCATGCATGAACACCATGGCAAACTTGTCGGGGTTAGAAGAAAGCTTTCAAGCCTCCTTCCTCCTTTCTCTAGGAGGCTCTTGGGGATTGAACAAGGCCCACCAGTTTAGCAGCAAGTGCCTTCATCCAGTGAGCTGTTTCACCAGCCCATGCCCTGCTTCCTAATGTCCAATTAATATCTAATTAATAACATCTGACTCTCCACTGGAGTCAGACTTAGCTCTCTTTGCTAAAAGCATTCTATTATTCTGATTTCTAATTTTTTTACATTGAATATGGAGTTATCAGCTGCATTCTTAGCACTGAAGAGGCAGCAATAGAAGGATAATGAGATAGAGGTCAACCTGAGATATATAACAAGACTCTATCTAAAAAAGAGAAAGGAAGGAAGGGAAGGAGGGAAAAAAAGGAGAGAAAGCTCTTTACTGAATGATTCTGTTAAACTCAAATCATTTATGAATGGCATCTAAATCTGCAAATAGAAACAAACAGAAACTGAGATGGGAGGTCTTAGACAGTGCAGTCTTTCTTTTCTTTGTTTTCTCTCTCACTTTAATCTTGGTTTTGTCGAAAAAGCAAAATATTGTCAATGAAGACTAGACAAATTTGTCACATCTTAATTTGATGGTAAAGAACTGCTTTCAATCACTGACCTTTATTTCTTTGTCTTGGGATCAAACTGTAACTAGGGAGCCTGTTTTCACAAGAAGTCTGAGAAAAAAAGCATTTAACCTCGTTGAAGGTGACGAGCGTTCTCCTTCCCACGCTTCTCAGGTATTGACATGTTTGGTTTAGAGGCCCATTCATCATGGCCCAGAGGACTCATCCGTCACATGGAGATGGGGTGTTCTTTCCCCAAGCTCCTAATTCACCTTGTTCCAAACTCAGAATTTACCCAGAAGCAGTAAAATATTTCTGTTTCAGATATATATATATATATATATATATATAGTGACCATTTTTTAATTCCTTAGAATTATATATATGCATATATACGTGTGTGTATGTGTGTGTGTATACACACAATGTGACCATTTTTTAATTCCTTGGAACTATGACATAGAAGACACCTGTTTACATTGACTCCTGTCCTATAGACTATCATTACTGAGTGTTTTCAGATCAACATCCCTGTAGCTGACTGCTATGACTGCCCAAATGACAATGCTATGGAAGAACAGAAGAGGCTTCACAAGTTAACATGGTGACACATGTAGTATCTATATGTAAAAATGAAATGCCACTAGAACAATGGTTCTCAGCATTCCTGATGCTGTGACCCTTTATACAGTTTCTCATGTTGTGACAACCTTGGGCATAAAATTATTCTTGTTGCTACTTCATAGCTGTAATCTTGCTACTGTTATTAGTCATAATGTAAATATCTCTGTTTCTGATGGTCTTAGATGATCCCTATAAAAGGGTTGTTCCACTCCAGGAGAGATCGTGACCCACAGGTTGAGAGTCACTGCACTAGAAGCAAAGACACACAGTAAGCACAAGCAGAGCTTGGTCTTGGTTTCTAGTATCATTCTCAAAAACAAGAAGCTGGGGCTCCTGGGAGGATGGCTGATTCTCAGACTGAGAGTGGTAGCAACGTGAGACTTGAATAACATTCAGTGCCAGGAAGCAAGAATGCTCTCTTTGAGGATGAAGAGGATCTGATGTAAGAAAGTTCGCTGGACTCATGAGTAAACGGAAATAGGTCCCATGAACAAAAACTGGGGTGATTAGAACATAAAATAATTGCCTGTGGATTCAGATATATTATAAAGAGATAGATGACTGACAGATAATAGGTAAGTTTATGATAGCTAAATGGTGATACATATATAATAGAAAAATGATAGCTATCTAGATGATAATAATGATGATGGGAATAGACACATCAATAATTGATAGACACAGAAGATAGATAGATGATGATGATGAAGATAGATAGATAGATAGATAGACAGACAGACAGACAGACAGACAGACAGACAGACAGACAGACAGATAGATAGATAGATAGATAGATAGATAGATAGATAGATAGATAGATGTAGCAGAGACTAATATTCCATGCAGAAAGATCCCATACCTTGGGATATGTAGAAGTTTCTCCTACAGAAGAATCTACATAATTCCTTTAGGTCTGGGCTGTATGTGTTGAGTTCCTTCCAAAGAAAGGGAAAGAAGTCACTTCAGAGTGATGGAAGTTAGTTGTGATGACAGAACCTCCTTTTGACGTGATACAGTGAAAGATTGTTTGATAGTCTGCTTCCCAAAAGCCTAGAACTCCAGTGTAAACATAAGCAAAATGTCAGACAGATCCAAGAAGGGATATTTGATAAAATGCTGTACAGGCCCTCCTTAAAACATCAAGGTCATCCATGTAGAATAAGTTCCCAAATAGCCAATACATGCAGAAGAGATAGGTCCCAGTGCCATTATCATTGGCTTCTCAGTCAGTCCCCATTGGCAGTCA
>JAQHUG010000009.1:15675167-15692647 GCA_028555095.1 Dicrostonyx torquatus
TGTGAAGACCTGAATTTGGATCCCAGTCAAGTAAAAAGCTGTGGCTATCTACCTATGTAAGTGTCTGTAACCTCAGCACAGAGGGCACGGCAGGAGGGGACAGCCAGGAGAATTGCTGGGCCTTGCTGACCACTAGCATAGCTACCAATTGAGTAAAAGACTCTGTCCCTAGGGAATACGGTGGATAGTGAGAGAGCAGGACACCAAACATCCTCTTATAGACTCTGAATACATGAGTGTATAAACACACACACACACACATTAGTGAGAAAAGGCTGGGAAGCAGAGGTACTTGAAAAGCCATGATCACTAACCATATGTAACAGTTTGGAGAGATCATCAGACAGGAAAATAACACTAGGGAAACACCAAGAAATGTATATTAAGATGCCAGTATGAATGTTTGAATAATGATGTATTAATATCGGTTTGTTAATTATGATAAGTGCATTTTAAGATAGTACTGAAACACAATACGGCAGTGTATGAGGGTTCTCAATGCTACTTTTGAAAGCTTTCTCTAAACCCAAAACTATCCTAAAAGAAAGAGCTTCTGTTAAAAGACATGGTCCCATATTTGTTGTGATATTTCTATAGCAGTCAGGTTATGGATTCAGCCTAGATGTCCATCAGTAGATGAATGAAGGATGAAAGTGTGGTATATAAACATGGTGTATTATTCAGCCATAAAATAAAATGAAATTATGTTATTTTCAGAAAAATGTATAGAACCAGACATCATTGTGCTGAGCAAACTAGGCAATATCTGAAAGACAAATACCATGTGTTTTTATATGCAGAATCTAGGCTCTACATTTTTGGTTTTATCTAAGTAAGGCAGGGTGTCACCTGCATAGCTCAGGCTGGCTGGACCTTACTATGTAGTTCAGATTGGCCTTTCCCTTGCAGGATTTCTCCTGCCCCTTTCTTCTGTGTCTTGGGATTACAAGTGTGTTTCTTGTTATTTTATCTAATAATTTAGATATTTTTTGTCAAAACGAACAAGCACCTGTCCACACACATGGTGAACACAAATGTGGCTTACACACAATCTGTAAAAGTTAACTAAAATTATGTAATTAAAATGTCATGTTAAAATTGAGTTTATATTTAACAAATAGTAATTTTAAAATGTAATTGGTATGTTGAATCAATTTTAACAATTTTATCAATAATTAATAAATAAATTAATAAATTAGCCTTTTGCAAAATATACAAAGATGTGCTAGTTTGCACTAAAGGAAAGTTCTAGCCTCATTTTCTAAGTGAAATGGTTTGTTCTCACAACTCCATTCCCTTTGAGCAGTCAGCCTGCATGTTAATGGGCCCAGAGCCATCCTACTTGAGTCTGTCAATGTTTTACAACACCACTGGGACCATGTTTCCTGTCTCTGTGTTCAGCCAGACTGAGACCAAGCAAAAGTAATTTACCCGCTGTTTCCAGAATACTGGGTCCTTTACTGCAAGGCTGTCATCTACCCACCAGAGGCTCACTTCCCAAGATTTGCTTCAAGTGTCATGGTCAGAAATTAAACATGGTCTGTCTTTACATGGTCAGAAACTTAAAGCTGATAGACTCCAAATTCTGCCCAGTCACAAAGAGATCCCACCCTGCCAGGCTTGCCTACAAATCCCCAATTCAGGCCCATCACCTCCTCATTCTCACATGCCACTGGTCTGATGGAGGTGGCACTCTCTCCTGCCCACGTAGAACTAAGAACCTGTATTTGCTTTGTGAGTGGTTTCGTAAGAGGTCTTTAGGGAGCTGACAGCGAAAGTCAAGGTTGGGGCCAAAGAGCTCAGCCTTGTTTTTGAACAATAACTTAGTATCTTCCACTCCCACAACCCCACATTTCAGGTAAACAAGGAGAACCACAGTCCTATTTCTGCCTAGGAAAGTCAATTTGGTGTTTGAGCTTTTCCTGGGGAGACAAGGAAACATCTGTTCACTCCAGAGAGGGCACCACTGACAGACCAAAGAAACTTCCACTCGAATCCAGGTTGGTGAACCAATGAGTTTCACTAGAATTACTTGCAGGAACATGGGCAATTAATGGATGGCTAACCTACCAAAGAAGTCTCTCTTCCTGAGTCATGTTAACTGTCTATATATACTCAGGAAGAAGTGGGGGGTTTCACGGACCCCTCTCCCTTCTCCGTGATGAACCCAATCTTGGGTGGGTCTCATGCAGGTAACCACAGCTGTTGAGAGTTCAAGAGAGCAAAGGCCAGTAACCCTTCACTTCTGCCAAGATGATGACTATGATAATTTGGGTTTTATGTACTTTGTAATACAAGGAGGTGCTTCCGTCCTGTAGATTCCTGGATTCCTGCTGATCTCTGCTTCATTCTGCGTATCCTAGCTGACAAAGTCTATATGAGCTTACATTCATGGTAAGCCCTCTGAGTCTCTCTCTCTCCCTCCCTCCCTTCATCCCTCTCTCCCTCCCTCCCTTCATCCCTCTCTCCCTCCTTCCTTTCTTCCCTTTTTGACACTTTCCCTTTCTGTATCTGTTTGTCTCTGTGTCTCTCTCTGTATCTTCTTCCCTTCCTTCCTTCCTCCCTCCCTTCCTCCCTCTCTCCCCTCCTCCTCCTCCCCCTCCTCCTCCTGCCTCTCTCTTCACAGAATCACAGAATCCCCTGAGTTTGAACTATAAAACCAATTTGTCCTTTAGTCAAGGAGCTAACCTAGGCTGGCGGGAGCGTCCCCTCCCCCAACACACCTGGCAAGCCACCAGCCTTCAGCTGCTGCCTGTGTTTGCTGTGAAGCCACCCACTTCTCTAACACAGCCAACACAAGACTCTGAGCTCACGCCTAATTTCAGCCTTGTCAGGCCATTGTGCCATTGCCATTCATCCGTGGCCGGCCTGTGTCAAGTCAGGGCCACCCTGGATGTACTCTCCAGCCAGAGTTTCAAGGTTTTGGCTTTCTCAGCTTACCACCTCACTCCACCCAGGACTCAGCAGTCAAATAGAGGATATCAAGTCACAGACTTCCTCCTGCCTTGCCTCTCTTCCCTCTACAGTGTCCCCCTGACAGAGACACAAGAATGGTTCCTTTTCCAGCAGCGCTGGGATTATTTCTCTGTCCCAGCTCCTTCTACTGAGGTAGCATTAAGTCTGTGACAGACACAGGGATGTGCCTCTCAGATACCCTTCAAGAAAGGAACGGTTATCCAAAAAATAGAGTGCCGCTGTTAGCTGTTTACTGTCTGCTTTGGTTTAGGTTTCTATGGGTGTAATAAAACAGCATGACAAAGAGCAAGTTGGGGCAGGAAAAGAGGTACGTTAGCTTCCAGTCCCACATCACAGGCAGTCAAATAGTTCAGGAACCTGGAGGCAGGAGCTGATGCAGGGGCCATGAAGGAGTGCTGCTTACTGGCTTGCTCAATCTGTTTTGTTTTACATCCAGGAGCATCAGCCCAGAGTGGAAAATGCCCCCCACAGACTGAGTTCCACAGGCAAGTCTAGTGGGGACATTTTCTAAACTTAGTTTCCCTCATCACAGATGACTCTAGCTTGTGTCAAGTTAACATAAAAGTAACCAACACACCACCACTCACTTGGCTGGGCATTTGCTTTTGAGCTTGATGGGTGATGCTTGAATAATGATGGAGTAAGACAGTGGCTTAAAGTCTAGAGCACTCCCTTCCAACATGGCCACTCTACGGCTAACCTTCCAGTGAAGGTCTTTGTGTCTTACTGTGGTGTATCTGAGAGTTCTCCTTCCAAGCTTTCCTTTCTCCTCAGCTCACAGTCCTTCTTTATGTTCTGAGACTTTGTGTCCTGTCTACTTCTGCTATGTCTCCACTTTGTCTTCTGCAGGTGTTGACCGTAACACATTTCTTCTTCTTTTGCCTTCATAGTGATATCCACTTCTTGGAGGACACACCCACTTCCGCTCCCAGTCATCAGTCATGATAAGGCTCGACAACAGAGTTTATGAAAAAACAGACGAGAACTCCATAAATACATATAGTTAACCCTCCTGAGAAAAGTAAATCTGTGCTGGACATTTTTCTTTGGCTCTCCAGATGTGCCCCACCTTTTCCTATCCACTTGGTCCTTAACAGTCTATACCGTCTGCTCTCTTCCCTTCTCTTTCGCTGCTGCTTAGACAGTAGGAATCATCAACAGGATACTGGAAAGTGACAGAAAGGGACGTTCAAAAGTGCTCTTCTTAGCTTTCTTCCCATTAAGTCTCCATGGACTGTCGGTGTCCCCTATTGAAACCTGTATCTCTTACCACTGAGTGTAGTCACTTCCAGCCCTGGTAACTGCCCTGTCAGGCCCAATTATGTAACAGCTCCCCATGTGGCTGGATCTGGTTACTGCACCATTGCTGGAAGTCCCCCAACACTTCTCACACTTCCAGGACCTTGTCTAACTAAACCATAATTTTAGAGCATCCTGATTCACTTAGAACAAGAGCAACAAAGAAAATCCTAAACTGTTATGTTTAAGGTCTTACTTGGACACCTAGAAGAAAAAGATACGATTGTAAGCAGATCATAGTTCTACAGAAGTATTTATGTAACTATTGAAATGAAGTCTATTTGAACTTTGCTACAAAATTTTTGGTAACATTTGACACTACAAGAACACAGAGTATATCCAATGGTCATATTTGACCTTATCAAAATTTAGCATATTACCTAAAATTTTCTTTTAAAATGCTATCTGGGACACAAGTTTCTTAGGTTTAAAGAAAAGAGCCCTGGTTAAGGTGATTGTTTTCAACTTTTGAACAAATATCCCCATATTCAGAGGAACTGCAATTTCTCTCACACATCAGTCATATGGTGGATTGAGCAAGGAGATTCAAGACAGCATTTTTTAAACAATTTTTAAAATTTCTTCTACAGTATCTTTGAGAAGTTAAAAAAGGTTATGAACTATCTCTGTAGACACACTCTGAATATGGCCATGCTCACAAAACAGATCTATAATTTCAAAGAGTTTTGAAAAAGCTTGTGCCCCATTGGCATTGGGCCTCAAATCACAAACTACTGATCTTCAGATCTGTAGGGGAACCAGATAACTAGAGAATACTTTGGTTAGTGGGCCACAACTTGATGCAGACTCAAAGTATGTGTGGCACACACACATTCAGATATACATAGCTATGTAAAAAAATAAATAGGGGAATATAAATAGACACAGCACATATAGTTTTTCAGCTCTTCCCCTTCCCGTGTGTATATGTATGTGTCGCAAATGTCACTTTAGTGAACTTACATTTCAAAATGCATGTTATTATTGGAGAGGTTTGGTATAGGAGGGTTATTCTATATTTTGTGTGCTTTCATTGGTTAATAAAGAGAATGCCTGGCCTGTAAGATAGGACACAGCCCTTGGGTGGGCAGAGTAGACAGAATGGAAGGTGGTGAGAGAGAAAGGAAGTGAGAGAGACGCCATGATTCTCCCGCCCAAGATGGATGTACTTAGAATTGTCCGGTAAGTCACCACCTCGTGGTGACACATAGATTTCTAAATGTGGGTTAGACTAATATGTAGAAGAGGCTAATGATAATGGGCCAGGCAGAGTTTAAATGAATATAATTGTCATGTGGTTATTTTGGGCATAAGCTAGCTGGCGGCTGGGAGCCGGCACCAGGAAAATGGCCCCACTCCTCTGCGGGAACAACCCCCATCTTATTTACAACAGAGGTTTATGATTATAGATTAAGTTTCATGTTTTTCAACAAATCTTTGTAATATTTACCAAAATTTTAGTGTTTTCACCAGAGTACACATCATATGCCTCTAAATCCTTATCTGAGGTCCTGTCAGCTCTGGTTCTCTCTCAGCTTCTGAACCATCACTGATAAACAGAAGGGGTTGGGAAAGTATGTTGGTCAAATTCCCTAGAAGAATGAACACATACATTAAAAGAATTGTTAATTCAGTGTATGTTAAACTAAGAACAAGTTTCACACCTAAGAGACTGGGAACCTAGTAGTGGCCCCATCTTGAGGATGGGGTCTCAGCAGCTGCAGTAACCCCACCATAGTCTTTCACTGTGAAAACCGACAGCCGGGTAGTTAGTTGATCAGCTGGCAAGCTTCAGCAGTTTCAGTCTGACAATGGAAATCTGGGAGGTTTCTGGAGAGCTAATGGCTCTCAACAATGGGAGCTGGAAACCAGGATGTTGAGAGCCATGGAGAACTCAGCAGCAGCAGAAAAGGAGTGAGTCAGCTCATTTGCATAATGGAAGGCCAGAGGAGGGAAGACAGCAAAGGTCTCCTACCACACCCTCTTTTCTTTCCTGGGATGCTACAGGGAAGGTGCCTCCCACACTCAGGATGGGACTTGCCACTTAACACATCAATTAAGGTGGTCAGGACAATTCTTTGGGTAGGGATCCCTACTCAGGTAATTCTAATTTGTGGCAAATTGACATCAAAATCAACTATCACAACAAGTGACTTTGATGACTTCTCTATTAACATACCTTGTTTTGTTTTGTTTTGTTTCTCAAGCCGGGGGTTCCCTTCGTTACCATATAGGCTGTGCTGGAACTCACATTTTAGACCAGGCTGGTCTCAATCTCATGGAGATCCACATGCCTCTGCCTCCCGAGAGCTGGGATGAAGGTGTGTGTCACCACCGCCTAGCTCTATTAACTTATCTTAACCATTTTTAAGTATCTCATACCTGTTCTTCCCTTCCTAGTCCAGGTGTCCAGTGTGTGGGCGGACACACTCATTTTGCTCTCCCCCTTTGTCAGCCTCACAAGGCCACTGCTTATCATTCTGAGGGCTTGACTGCTATCTCATTGCCTCTCCCTGCTTGAGGCAGCAGACGGCGTGTTCTTCTTTTCTTCTTGAACGAGTGCCTGAGCTCTGTACCACAGGGTGTGATGACACGCTCCCATCTGGGCCTCTTCTTTCTTACTTACCCCCTCTATGCAAACCAATGGCACCAAGTCACTGCTATTTCTCAATGCCACATGTCTTTTAGCCTCCCCTCCTTGTCTTTGCACCTCCACCTTATGTCTCGACTTTCTCCTCCTATAGGGAGGCCTATTCTTCTCTGAAATCTCCGTCTAATAAATACCACACACACTCTCAGAAGCCCCCAAATGGCAACTCTAAGCCAAAGCCATCACTGTTTTCTGTCACTGCCTAACATCTTGCTTCTTTAACAGCACCCATTATAGGGCAGGAAACCAACCATTCCTCTACACTTCCGTTTCTACCAGAAAGGTGTGCTCTCGGAGGTGGGGCCAGATGTTTAACCAGTCCTAATGGTTCAGCTGCCTTCCTGCTGCTTGCCATGTGGTAGACACCACAGATGGACAGATGCATTTCTACATCTGCTTAAAGGAAGTGCAGCTCACTAATTGTCCTTAATGCCCGTTAAAAAAAAAAAAGCCAACTAATCATATTAAATGACGTTTTTCGCATTCTAACATCTATATGGATTAGGTTGTGAATCTCCAAATGACAGGGCTAGTCAGGAATTAATCAGGAAGGGATGAAATTTCTGTTGTGACTGTGAATTCCTAACGGCTCAAGTCAGTGCCAAATCCCCACCTTGGTCCTTTGCATATATCCAGGTACAGTGGTTAGGATCTGAGATGTTCTCAAGAGTTTCATCCTCAGGAAGATGCTATTAGGAAACTGTAAAGTCTTTCAGGGGTGGTATCTAGTGAGACTTCTTTGGGTCTTGGGATACAGACCTAAGGAGATGTTGGCACCTTGGTCTCTTCCAGTCTCATTCTCTTTGCTTCTAGGTTGCCACGAAATGAGCAGCTTTAGCCATGCTGCTCTCCCACCATGATGTACTGCCTCAAGGCAGGCTCAAATGAGATAAGATCAACCTACTGTGTACTAGAGCTTCCAATGCTGTGAGCCAACTCTTTTCAGCAAGTTGATTTGTCTCGTGTATTTGTTACAGTAATAGAACACTAACATACTACACCTATTCTCTCTCTCTACACATATATATATACATATGTATATATACGTATATATATGTGTACATATATGCGTATATATACACTAATACACATTTCTATGCATGTGCATATTTGCATCCGGGTGCATAAACACATGTGTGAATGTCCAAGGATATTAATGCTTGAGAATGACGAAGAGGGCACCTTGTAGAGACACACCTAAAGTGTACATGCTTTCTTCTCTGCACTAAGCTATTGAACATATGAATGAAGTGTATCATGGAGACAGGTACATTTACAGTAGAGGTACAGGTTATGGATACACTGAACTGTAAAAGGATGGGGAAGCCTGATGAGCTTCTTGGTGAAATTTTCACTTTGCTGTCTGCTCTCCCACCACCTGCTTCCTACTTCAGAGCCACCTTTTCATAGCCCTACTCTTCTTCACTGTGGAAGTGAGACAAATTCTCTTCGAGGGAGGTGGGTTGTTATAAACAACAGGAGTCCTTCTGGGTAAGAAGCAACTAGAAAAAAAAATGATGACATCAGTCAAAGAGGATCTGGCCTTGGGAGTAGAGGTCAAAGAACACACAAAAGGGAGCATTCAGATTTGCATCGCATTGTGATTGGAAATGAGCCAGTGTTAGGTTACTGCTCTGTGAAATGCTAAGTCAGGTTTACCTTTTGGAGGAAAGAGGGCTCCCACTAAAGATTTAAAGTTTTCTTCCAATTGACCTGCAGATTTATCGCGAAGTCAATGCATACACACACTTATACACACACACATACATACAACATACACACACATACATATATGCCTATAAATTGTATGCATTTTCTTCAAAAAGTAAACTATCTAAATCTATATGTGTGCACACAAACACAGATCACACACAACACTTATGTACACACACAATCATCACAGATATTGTCTTCATTAATATCCCTAGATTTGTCCCAAATAAAAACTGGACTAATGTTCTAACAAACTTAAGAAAAACCTTCTTCTTTTAACTCCAATGCCAACTTCTTCATCAAAGATCACGGATCTTTCCTTCTTTCTTTCTATTACTTGTATTAAATCTGTTCTTTGACAATTTCGTATCTGTGTACAATACATTCTGATTACCTTCACCTCCCCCTTCCCTTACCTCCCTAACACTCTTGTCAATGCTCCTTCTTCCTTATAACCCCTAGTCCTACTGTAATCAGGGACGTCTGTGTGACCTTGAGTTTGTAACAATTCACTAGAGCCTGAAGAACTCACTAGAGGAAACAGGAAGATTCTGGATTAGGTGCAGTTACAGACTGTTTCTAACTTAGATTGTTAGAACAATTCAGTAACACTAAAGGAGTTCTATAGTCTGCTAATGCAACACGTGTGTCTGTAAATCCAAGAAATGGCACAGCAACCTTTCTCTCCTGAGGAGAGAGAAGAATTCTAGAAGGCACTACTCCACTTGTAAAATAAATAGGTAATGCTACATAAAGCAAAGCAAAAGCAAACCCAAGCCAGGCCCCTGGAGGTAAATCCAGTGTCGACTTACAACTTGGGAGGTCATCACACGGTTTGAAGAACTGAGCACAAGTTTCTTAGCTGACTGAAACTCTCTTCCCTGTGTTAATCATGGACAGAACAGGGATGGAAACCACTGGTCACAAAAGTAGAATATGAGGAGCAAGACCAAGGCAAACAGTAAGGAACACAACTGAAAAAAAGGACCAAACATTTCCAACATTCACTTAGATGCAAAAATTTAAATCTGTGTTTCACTCAGCCATCTATGGGCACACAGGAGAAACACTTCCTGTCACTGTGGCCCTGGGACTCACAAAGCAGAGCCACAGACAAGAGGCCAGGAGCCCAGGCATCCAGTTCTTCCCTGTAGATACTGCGTTAGTCATTTGCTCTGGTCACTTGATCCCTGAGTGTCTGTGATCTTCTTCACATATGACTGAGCCGAATAAGTTCATGGTTCCAACACCCTTCTGTCTTTGAACTTTCCCTCTTTATCCCCCCCAGTTCTTCACTTGGTTGTACCATCAGGAGAAATGTTCAAACATTTGTGTCCTGGCTCCTTACTTTGATAAGTATTAACCTTTTGAGCCCATGCACAGCATTACTGGGGGAAAAATATATTCAGAATCAGTGAGGTAAGAAACTATAGTAGACCTTCCATGGGTAATCTGAGCACATTACTGTACAGAGCTAATTTCAAGATAATTTGCAAGTCACACCCTGAGCTGAGAATATGTGTGATTGGCAGAATATTTATGAGTGAGTCCCTGGGCTCTCTCCCAGCATAATACAATAACAAAACATGAAGTAAACAGATCAAGTATCTTGTTTTGAGGTGCTAAGATGGACAGTAAAAAAATTTAATAACTTAAGATAGAAGTCATTCTAAAAGTTTGATAATAGTTCTGCTTTTATAAATATAATATTTCAAATCTAGGTGAATGTTTAATAATTTGCTATATTTTATTATCATTTTTAGCATAGTACTATACCCTCAGTGTGTAATATACATGGACTGAGTGTCTGTGTGACTCCCACATCCATGTGGTGAAGGCCTAACCCTGAGTGATGATATTAGGAGATGGGGCCTTTGGGAAGGTACTTAGGTTTGATGATACCACAGCAGGCCCCGGTGGTAAAATGAGTTGTCTTTAAAGAAGAGGGAGAGAGACCTAAGCTTTTCTCTCCCTCATGTGAGGACACAAGAAGGAGGTGGCCACCTCCAGCTCAGGATATTTCCCACAGTCTAACAGCTTAATCTTGGATTTCACAGTTTTCAAAACTGTAGGAAAGGATGCCTACATGTTTAGAAACTGTCTGCCCATGGTACTTGGTTACAGCAACCTGAGCTATGGCTGTGTCAGTAAACAGTTTCCAGCATTAGAAGCAGCAGCCTCCAATTGCACTAGGAAATGGACAATTTTCATGGGTCTTTAAAAAGCCAGACAATGGGTTATTTGTGTGTAAGATGGAGAAAACAGGTCCTGGGAAACCCACACAATAAAGCACAGATGCTGGTTGTGGGCTGGACTTACCCTTGTACTTCCAGGAGCATCCTACATATTGACCCCTCCTCATTTTCTTCAGGAAGATGAAAAAGTGAGTTGTTGGAGATGGGCATGGACACATGCCTTAACTCCTCTTAGATGTTTGTTCATCCCTAGTAGGGCCTATAAGGGAAATCTCATAAATATTGCAAGGGTCCCTTTGGCCTGGGTGGTTTTAGAACCATTTTTATCTTCTAAATAAAATGTATTTGTCCGGTTAATAGCCTATCATGTATAGAGAAGGAGTTCTTGCTTTGCTATCACTGAGTCATTCAAACTCATATATCAATATGTAACCATTAGCCCTGATTTGGAAGAAACCTACACAGACCACTTACTGCTATATCATCTCTCAGGGTCCTGCAAATTGCCTGGATTCAGCTGGCCATTTCTCCTGTTTGTTTTCTGTTGCTGTAACTGAAATGGTTTGCTGGGCTCATGGTTCTGAAGGCTGGCAAGTCCAAGAGCCCACAGTGCTGGGATCCCATGAGGGCCTTCGTGCGGCCTCAAAACATAGCAGAGAACTGCACTGTGCAGTGCAACTGAGCAGATGTACTGGCTCTGATTTCTCTTCCTCTTCTTAGAAAGTCACAGATGCCACACTGGAATATCTTCCCAGTGGCATCTTTTAGTTCTAAATGCCTTCTAAGTGACCCACTTCTAAATTCCGTTAAGCTGTGACTTTGGGGATAAGAGTCACACATGTAGAAACCATCAGGCGGTGAATAGAGCCAACTCATGGAAAGACTCAAGCATCTGGGCTCATCAGGAGTCCTTATCTGTATGTGGGGCCCACTGCAGTCTCCTGAGGTGTATGTTCTAAGAAAACATACTAAATGGGGACTATCACCCTTTCTAATTTATCCTTAGACTGTTCCCATGGTAGTCTTTCTATCTTTATCTTAGTTAGGGTTTCTATTACTGTGAAGAGACACCATGACCACAGAATCTCTCATAAAGAAAAACATTCAATTGGGGTAGCTCAGCTATAGTTCTGAGGTTTAGACCACTATCGTCATTGTGGTAAGTATGGTAGTATGGAGGCAGACATGGTGCTGGAGAGGTATCTGAGAGTTCTACATCAGAATCTGTGAGAGGCAGGGAAAGACAGTGACATTGGACCTGATTTGAACCTATAAGGGCCATTTTCATTCAAATCGCCACATTATCCTCGTTATGAGAACTGAGTCAGTGAGGTCAATCTTATTCCAAAGGAGGGGAAAGTGTCCCTATCTCTTAAGCAAAGAGGTTTAATAACATACAGAAGCCATGATTCCAAATCTGGATCTTCAACCAAGTCTTTGACAAATCCCTTCATTTCAATCTTCTGATACTTTCATCACCTTTTCTCAGGTCACAGATGATAGAATAGAAAGAAGAAAGGAAAGAAGGAAGGAAGGAAGGAAGGGATGGAGGGAGGGAGGGAGGGAGAAGGAGTTTCTAGGAGATCATTGATCTTTCAGACACTCTCAAGATCTCTCTCCACCCATGCATTATTTTTATAGAGAAAAAAATTAAAGACAAGAATTTTGAGTCATTCAGTTATCTCTAAGTATAAAGAAATAGGTAAAAACTCAGGCCCTAGAATAATCTGTGGAAAATGGGAGAACTTGAGCACATTGCATGTCATTTTGGAGTTGCTCAGTGAGACTGGGTCAAAGCTAATGGACTCATGTCTGTCCCATGATTGCTTCAGGTGCCCAACATGTGATATTCTGTCAAGAATTTGTGGGTAGGATGAGTGTCTAGAGAAGAATGGAGTTTCCATGACCATCATTTTGTAAATCTGGCTAAAGTAGGTAAGATTCTGGGTAGGATGTACGTATGTTTCTTGAAAGTTTGCATGATAGAAATTTAATCTTCAAATTCATATGATAATGGTTTCATGAGGTGAGTTTTTTGGAAGGTAATTAGGGTTGAGTAAGGCCATGGAGGTGGGGCTCCATGATGGTGTTTGTGGCATTATGAGAGGTGAAGACCCAAGTTAGTGATGCTGGCTCTGACTCCCTGTGTGATGCTATGCTCTACTGCAGCAGAAGGCCCTCACTAGATGCTAATGGCATGCTCTTGAGCATGTCAGCATCCAGAACTCTAAGAAATGTCTTTTTTTTATTCTTTATAAATTAGATAGTTTCAGATATTCAGATATAACAAGTGAACTGAAATAATTCTCCTTCAGGGATGGACTTTAACTTGTGAGAAACGGATTACAGAGAGGCTCTGGAACATAGACTTGAGCTTTTAGGGCATAAGCCTGTATTCTTGTACTCTAGCAAGCTAGGCTTAGCCACTGTCCTCCATATTCCTATTAAGTCTATAATCAACAATGAAAAAAAAGGAAGATTGGTTAAGTACAACTACATTGGGAAGTAAAACAAACAGAGAAGTTCAGTGACCCTAAAGCTTATCTTCTGGGAACTGACATGAGGTTTGTGTTAAAACAAAAGGCAAGAGGTATGTATAGCCAAGATGTATAGCCAAGCAGCATTGATCAAAGTGTGGTCTTGTCTATCACTGAGCCATCATTGTCTCTCAAGTTGCCAGAACTCTGTGAAATCTCTTCCTGGGACTCCAATTTGCCCTCCATCATGAACTATTTCTTCCCCTCCCCACACCTCCAACCCCCGCATAGACTCCTGAAGAAATTCCAAGTTCATGGAATCCATTGTTTCAATAACCTGCTAGCTAAAGAAAGGGCGCTAGTGATTCTAGGATACCGTGGGTCCCGTGGCAGGTTCTGAAATGGAATGCAGCATCAGCATGCTCATAGGTAGGTCCAAGATGCTGGACCTTGGTACCCACACATCCATTGGATATTGGATGCTCTGCAGAAAGGGACTGAGCTTGGGTGAAGTGGGCTGACAGTGGAGTTTGTCTGCAGGTGAAGTTATACTTTCAGAAGCTAAGAATACTTTCATACAATCTGTCCTCTGCAAAGAGAGCCTAGGTGGGCCCAGGGCAGTAATTTGTTCTCCAGCACCAATTAACAAGGATGTTCTCCCCAAGAGATTGGGGTGGGACAGTTTCTGAGGTTAAACAGGGAGTGTGCTTTATGAAAGGTTTGTGTTGATTCTTAGTCACAGGTAAGTTACCCTGCAGTGGTTGGATGGGCCTGAAGACTAGGGGTGAGGGGTGGCAGGGTGTGTGTGTGTGTGTGTGTGTGTGTGTGTGTGTGTGTGTGTGTGTGCGCGCGCGCGTGCGCGCGCCATGACATTGGGTCTGATGAACTCACCTGGACTGAGTCTCAGAATGCAGTGACCATCAAAGGGTCCCACAGAGCAAAAGTAGTAGCAAGCTCCTTGTGTCCAGATGCCTGAGATCATCATGGACTGTCTGGCCCTGGTGCACTCAGGCAAAGCAAGGCTGGAAGGTGGGTCCAGTTTCCTGCCTGGTCCTGCTGACAAGCTCCAGCCAGTCTTGTCTCAAGGAGAGCTTGTTCAATTGAACTTTCAGCTCCCTAAAATTGGCTCATTCCCCTACCAGAGAAAACAGCCCTATTATAAACACACAAAACTAGAGTTAGGAGGGGGCGGGGGTCTCCAGGCTCTTGCCTAAGTCTGGCCTCAGAACTGACTTTTCTGTCAGTGAGAACACAGCTTTGCTTTGACTTCTCCTGTGTGCTTTGGCAGTTTCGGCGTGGCTGTAAAATTTATCCAAGGGAAAACTGGCATTTATCTTGGGTTCACTTGCACTGGGCTAAACTGATAAACAGATGGGGGTTGGCCAGGCCACGGCTAATTTGGTTAGCACTTTACAAAATACAAATGTCACCTTTATTTCTGCAGGGATTATTTATTGCTAATTGGGAAGTTATTGGTTCTGTTAGATTCTGACAGGATAGTTCACGCTGTTGAAAACCATCTACTTCCTGGTTTTTGTGAAGCAATATCTATTATAAAGGGAGGGGAGTGTGCTGCCCTGGGTGGGAAGATCTGACATTGATAACAATAAAGGAGTAAAATGATCTTACTGGGTCTGCATATGCACACAAAGAGCACTATCTGTAAGGCTGTGGAAAAAAAGAAGGAGAGAAAGGGAGAAAAAAGAAAAGAAAGAAATCCACAAGATCTGAGGGATGCTTGCAAAGAGGCCAGAATTCAGAACAATGTCCTTCCCTGCCGACTCCGGACTTTTTTTCTTTTGTGCCCGGCTAAAGGCAGTGGGAGGATCAGAGATCTCATCCTGGCTCTGTTTACTTTGGGAACAATCGGTGATATATGAATAATAATGCCTCCCTCTGACCATGACTAATTGAATTGCAGTGAACGCGGTGCCTGGTCAGGGGCTTTGCGGGCCAGTCCATCACGCCATTTCTCAAGTAGCTTGGGACAGTGATTGATGGCCTGGGTCCTTCCAATGAGCACCCTTGAACACCTAAGAGCCAGGGTGTGAACCTGCATTCCAAGTTTCTATTAACCAGGGCCTCAGGGAGCAGTTGCTGGAAGGAGTCAGCGCTAAGACCGGTAACGAAAAGGCGAAAAGGGCAACTGAAGGGAGAGGAAACCTTCTTACCCGGCTTCTCACTCATATCTGACTTTAGGAGAATCTCAGGCTTGGGAATGGATAGCAAAATATCCTACCAGGGCCCACCAGGTCACCATGAGATCGTTTCCGCTGCAACTGACTCTATTAACATCCCAGGGAGCGGTAGGAGGTAGGAGTGCTGGCCTGGGCACCGGGAGGGAGTGGGGGTGGGAGTAGGGGGGAAGTGGGGAGCAAGTGCGGGGAGAAAGTGGCAGACCAAGATGTGTCTTGTAAGAGGAGACCGCTTAAGCTAGTGTGCAATTGGAAGCAAGTCTACAGACATGTCTATAACCTAACAATGGAGCGCCCGGGACCCTAATGTGGCCGGCGGCTGTCTGTGCTGTGTTTACACAGCGAACCCGCAGCTGGGACCCTGGCTCAGCCGGACTTTGTTCTCACAGCATGAAGGTGACCTGAGTGACCTGGCCGTCTCAGTCTCTAGGGAGGTTTGGTGCAGTGGAAGTCCCCCACTGGTAGGGTCACTGCCATCCCTCTCAGGTGCGTTTAGTAGGGCCAAGCCCTGTGAAGGCACCTTTTCATCCTAGCTGCGCCTGCTGCACCAGCCAAGCTGGGGGACAGATGCTGACTGGAAGGCAGCTTGCTGAAACCTCTGGAGAAGCAGAGGACAGCCCAAGGGACTTTGTACTTGCCTGATATTGAAAGTCCTAAACTGTTAAATTCCTTCATGCAAGCTGAGAGCAAATGTCTCACCCGCCTCTATGTGTTAACAACTACTAGACAGTGTGTCACCAGAGAGCTAAGTCTCGTTGACGAATAACATATGTTTATTTACATTGATTACTATTTCACATTGTTTTATTTTTACAAGTTGGCTATAATCTACTTATCAGTCTAACTGGCTACTAGCTAACAGCTCAGCTATCCATCTATGAATGTACCTATCCAACCATCCCACCTACCATCTGCCTGACTAGTTGAGGGGATTGTGTGCTTTGAGAAAGCAGCCCCTTCTTCAGGTGACAGAGGGAAATGGGGTACAGTCCCACAGTCCCACGCTACTTTGGGTCTCTTAAGTCAAGCAGAAAAGTTATTGCTTTCTGTTTTGTATATCTTGCTTCCTAGCCCCACTTGACCAAACAGACAAGATATTAAAGGAAAATAATCATTTCCCTATGCTTATAGCCAAATGTGAAATGTTTCTAATCCCTTACATTAAAACTGTGAGAGCTTTTTAGTCCCTGTCTTCCAATCCCCAGTCCATCCTGCTAAACAAACAGTCTGACCACCCGGCGTGGGCCACACTCCCGGGGTTAAGATATTCCACCCAAAATCCCCTCACTCTTTCTTCACTGATATTCATGGCCACTATTCTTGTGCTTTGAATACCAAACAAAGGGAGAGAGAACTGGCTTAGTGGCTGCACAAGCAAGGGAAAGGGATGGGCAAGGCGATGCATTTACCCCTCTGTTCCTGTTTAGAGTATAAATATCCCAGCCCCTCACCCAGAATCCATGTTCGTCCTGTCATTAGGAAGTAACAAAATTTATTGATGAGAGAAGGCAGAAGCCAACCTAATTTCTAGAAAGACTGCAGAGGGCAGCCTGACTGGGCTCTGAGACTATGCCTAAATTATAACCACCACCTTCTAGTGACCTCTGGTGATCTCTGGTGCAAGGAGCAAGTTGTGCCTTATGATGGAGGGGCTTCGGATAGAACCATCATATATTCTAGCTTTGCATGCTGGGCATAGACAGTGTCTGCAGGTCCCTCTTTTAGTGCATGAGAACAATGCTTGAGGGGGCATTTAGAGAGAAAATGAACAAAGATCTAGGGGAGAGATAATTACAAAGAGGGATACACAAGTCTCTAAAAAGAGCAAGGAGTAACAGTACGAGAAGCCAGCTGATGGGCAGTGGGAGGTAGAGGCAGGCAGATTTCTGTGAATTCGAGGCCAGCCTGGTCTATAAGAGCTAGTTCTGGGACAGGCTTCAAAGTTACAGAGAAACCTTGTCTTGAAAAACCAAAA
>JAQHUG010000009.1:15695699-15706893 GCA_028555095.1 Dicrostonyx torquatus
TCTTTATTAACCAATGAAAGCAACCCAAATACAGAAGGACCCTCCTACACCACTAATGAAACTCCTTGTCATTATCCACAAATAGATATCTGTTAACTAGCCTCACCTCAAAGATCTTTTCTCAACCCCAAATCAAAACTCTATGTCACTTACAGATGTGCATCACATCTCCAAAACTGTGATTTGCCCCAAGGACTATCTGCAACTGAGGTTGGACAAGGCTGCACTCTGCCATCTTGTCTAGCTCACACGCTGTGAATGGGATCTTTTCCACAGTCCACTTGATGCTACGTTTGTGTGTCTTTGGGCTTTTTGATAGTGATGATATTGTTTCAAGTGGCCTCAAAGGTGGTATGAACTGCTTCCTAGGTCTCCAGAGTTCAAGAAATCTGGGATTTGCTTTAAAGAAAACAATGCATTTTTAATTAACTTCATCCAGTCGTGAATTGTAGTGCTGTTTGCCATGACTTCATTCTAGGCAAATTAAGTGTACATAAAAAATAATGTTTCTCCTTAAATAATTAAGCATAAAGTCTCTTAAAATCAAGCTATGCTTGTTTGGTTTGCTTTGATACTAGGATTGAATCCAGGGCCCCCAGCATACTAGGCAAGTACTCTACCACTAAGCTACATCCATCCCAAAGCTGTGCATTAATCAGCTTATGAAAAGTTTTAGCTAGAGGCTGACAAAAGCCAATCCTGTCGTTGAAGGGAAGAAATGGTCCTTGTTATGCCTTAAATATGAAATTTCCTCTAAAAACTCCCATTTTCAACACTTATTCCTCAATATACAACATTTTGGGGAGCCTGTGGGACATCTGAGAAATGGGTCATAGTTCGCAGAAGTAGGTCACTGAGGTCATGGCTTTGGAAATTATTACCACAACTATGATTATACCATTCTAAACATAACAAATCTTGTCTAAATGTTATTCCTAGCCTCTGGCTGTGGCTTCTCACCTCTGTTTCCTGATCTGCAAGTGAAGTGAACAACCTCCATCACATTCTCTCATGGCTGTGAGCTGAGAGAACCTGAAATACTTTCCTCTCCACGATGGACTGAAACACTCTGAACCTACGAGCCAAAATAAATCTTTCTTTTCTTAAATGGTTGCTGTGCAGTGTTTTGATCATGGTCACACAAAAGCAATTGATGCATTCCATAGATACTAACTCAATGTTTGCCACAACTATGCAGGACACAACTTTTTGTGAAAGGCTAATTGTTGTACGGTTGGCATTCTATATTCACAGCCACCATGGTCACAGATTCAGTCCACAAAAGATGGGAGCTGCTTGTTAAAAGTCTCATCTAAACTGAACCTAGGAAGACTCTGAGAGGCAATGACGCCAACAGCAGAGTGAAGCCTTTTTCTCTAAATGATAAGGGTAATTATTTATACCATGCTTACATTGCATTAGGGATTATAAATTATCTAGATAAGATTCAAATTTCATAGGAAGTTGTGCATAGAGTAATACAAACACTCTTCTATTGTATACAAGAGGCTTAAGTATTCATGGATTTATGTGATCTGAGTATCCTTGTGGAAGGAAGCTTGGAACCAATGCCCTAAGGAGTCCAAGGGACTGTTTCAGTCTGGACAATATGGCTGCAGAAAGGGTCAAAGGTTTTCCTAGTTGGTTCCAACTATCATCTTGACACATCCCAGAATAATCTGTGGGAAGTTTCAACAGGAAATTGCCTTGATTAGAATGTCCTACAGGCATGTCTGTGGGCCATTTTATTGATTATTAACTATAATACAGGGCTCAGTCCACTGTGGGCAATAGCATCTCTGGGCAGGTGGGTCTAGGCTTTTCAAGGAAGTTTGCTGAACCTGAACCAGAGAGCAAACCTGTAGGCAGTGTTATTCTGTGGTTCTGCTTCAGGTTCCTGGCTTGAGTTCTTGCCCTGACTTCTCTTGGTGAAAGATTATTACCTAGATATATAAGTCAAACAAATCTCCCCCACATTGCTGTTGGTCATGGTGTTTATCACAGCAACAGGAAACAAACTAAGACAGAGGTTAAGCACCATCTCAGAGCATACATTGCCCTGTGAAACCCAGCAATTGCACCTCCAGGATAAGAGGAGTTCTCAGGGAAGGGAAGGAAAGCCAGTGGCTCACTCAGCAGCACACTAAGAGGAGTAGGGTGATGAAGCATCATGATGCTGAAGACCTGGGAAAATAGAGAGATTCTCTGCCCTCCATGAATGGTACGCAGGCCTCTCGTGGACAGTCTCCCTGGTGTTAATAGTGGTATCCATGATGTGGGAGTGTTCTCCTGTATTTTGTATTACTCTTACTGGTTGAATAAAGAGCTGCCTGGCTTATAGATAGGTCAGCCCTTAGGTGGGCGGAGTAGACAGACTGGAAGTTCTGGGAGGAGAAGGAAGGAAGTGGGCCAGACGCCATGAGGCTCCCGTGGGAGATGGAGGTACCTTAGGACCATCCGGTAAGTCACCCACCTCGTGGTGACATACAGACTTTTATAATGGGTTAGTTTATGAGGTGAGGGCTAGCCGGGAAGAGGCTAGAGATAATGGGCCAGTCAGAGTTTGAATGAATACCGTTCTCCTGTGGTTCTTTCAGGTGCAGGCGGCCAGCAGCTGAGTGGGCCAGCGGCCGGCGGCTGGGGAACACAACATGCACCTCTCCTCTCCCCCCATTTACAACAGTATCCAGGTCAAGTTGGTACTAACCATTGATAAGAGAATATCTGGAGTCTGGTCTTGCCTCTCTGTATAATCAAAGTCTCCCTGCCCACACTGTACTGACCTTGAGGGCTGTCCCCTATAGTCCACAGGTAGAAACACCTAAAAAGGCAGTGTTGAAGGATGTTGAGACAATCCCAAAGGGAAGGGCTGGAGCTGTCCCTTGACTGCTCGTTAATTATGGCAATGAGAGTTTGCACTAGAGGGTTTGCTCTGAGACTCATTTTCAGAATAACTTACAGCTAACCTTCATCACATCGTACTTGCTGGCAGACTCAGGAGAGTTAGGTGGCGGCAGATTGGTTTAACCTGTTTGACATTCTCCACTTAGAGAACCTCTTTCTGGCCACATAGCATCCACTGTAGCCTTGAAAATCTCTCTAAATCCATCTCCCAGCTTTAGAGCTAGTGGAATACAAATAAAGTGGCAAAAAGTTCCCTGCAAATGTTCTGAGACTTGCCTAACCAGTTCACCTGAGTGTCCTTCAGTGTCTGCACCCGGATGGGGCATCTCTCCATGTATTCTATCACCTACAATAGAAGCCTAGAAAGCAGTGGAGTGTAAAGTTATTGCTAGTAAATTTACATTTGCAGTTTTTATAGTTTTCAAGTCTAAAGCCAGGTAAGCTAATATGAACTAATATTCTCTTGCATGCAAAAAGTACATCTTATGTCTTGATACACATTTGGGTTGTCAATATTTTCATTTCTCAATGAAAGGGGGAAATGAATGAAAATTAAATCTTGTCTATAAAGAGTTGGGCTTTTAAACTTTATATTAGCAAATGTCAAACAAGTGTTTTGTATATGAAACACTCCTTATTTTTCAGTTTTGAGACAGGGTCTGACTGTATATCCATGATGGCATGAAACTCACTATGTAGACCAGGTTTAAACACATAAAGATCTGCCTGTCTCTACTTTCTGCATATTTGGATTAAAGATACCACCACACCCAACCAGAAAGATTCCTTTTTTAAATACCTTTAGGTTTATGGAATGAGGAAGGTAGGGGTCCTCTGACCAAATAAAAAGTCAGAGATAGAGAGCTAACAAGCCCTCCCTACTGAAAGGTCACTCTGAACTAAAGCAATGTGGGGGTGGCCACAACTGTGAGGAAGATGCTGTCATCAGGTGGCTAGTGACTCTCTGAGGAGCACTGAGTGTTGGTTCAAACTCAGACGCAAACAAAGGCTTCCTCCTTAAGGAGACACCATCACATATTCCCACATCTTTTCATCCTAAGTTCTTTTTTCCTTTTATTCTAACTGCTAACTTCTGGAATAAGTGAAATATATATTTGTTAGAAATTTTTCTATTTGCATAATGGGAAGAAAATGACTACTTTTAACCTAAAGAATTATAATAAAGAGAAAATAATATTGCTACTCTGGTAACATTTTAAACAATTTGTATATTTAGATAGATTCTGTCAGTAATAAAATCATGGTTCAGAACTTGGGTACAAAAGAATTTAAAGCCTTATTATTAATGATACAATGCCAAAATTACACTGCCTAAGTTTTATCATAGTTCTCTCTGGTGATTCACACACACAGAAGCAGTGTGCCGTTAATGATACAATGCCAAAATTAAATGTGCTTCTTGATGTCTGTGTTACTCCTAGAGGCACTTCTCAGATGACCTATTTGTCTGGTCTCTTAGCAAGGGCTGGGTGAGTTTGGCAGTGTCCTCTATAGATCAGAGCATCCTTAGAAATCACTATCATGGAGGCGTGTGGATGACTCAATTAAAGTAAACGTGATCAGCCACGGTCACTGACAAAAGGAAGGATGCAGTAAGAAGAAAATGGCTCGGTGCTCTAACTTTCCAGTTGCTTCCATTTAAATACCCAGCCAAAGTCACAGGTCTCCTAATTTGAACTGGTTTACTCAGCCCACGTATAGACGCTGAAATCCTGGCCAACCCATTTTGCATGACAATTGCAGGTCTGTGTACATTCCATAACTTAACTCCCCTGTAAAATTTCCACAGGGAAATCAGCATCTGCCTGGATATTTATTTGTTTGTTTTGTGAAGTCAGGTGGACTGTCTGTGTTTATCAACTGGGTCTGGCTTGCATATATATTGCAGATAAGGACAAATCAGGATAGCACTTAGGATGCTGTGTCTTCGGATGCTGTCTTGTTTCTTAATATTTCTGTGATTGGGAGGGATGTGGAGAAGAGACAGAGGGAGAGGGATAGAAGAAAACACGATTCCAGCTTGAGCAAGCTCTGCTTCTTCTCTCTAGTGTAGAGAGCAGAGTGTGTGTCTTCGAAGAGGACATAGCACTCCTGTCTTTTGCTTCAAATAACAGGAATGAAATGAGACAAAGGACACTGGGCTGCATTGTACATGCAAAACTACAGCATCTCGTTTTTATGACATTAGGCTGCCATGCAGCCTTGGAGAGGTAGCTGTTCAAAATTTCTGCTACTTTCCCAAGCCAAAAGATGGGCAGTCCAAGGTATCTATTAAGCAAATATTTATTGAATATCCATCTCTGAGCTAGATCAAGATTATGTGTTCTTTTTTCCCTCAAGAGGCATAGTCTATGATAGAAAAACCATTGCCTATGTATACAAATAGTTAAAGTTAATCATACATGATGGGTCAAAAAGTTCTGAAAAAACTGGCATATACAGTATATAAAAGTAGTGTGATGTTGAGAGGTTGAAATCACTTGTAAAAACTTGAGAAGATGTCCTAGGTGAATCTCTCCTGTGATGGGCTTTGAGTTAATAAGGAGAAGATAAAAAAGATCATTTCCAGCCCAGGGAACAGCAGGCAGGAAAGGGTAGTATGGTGTAAGTGTACTACTGAGGCAGATAATGGAGGTGCTTAGCCTCCATACCCTGGTTTGAATACAAATGTAAAAGAGTAGGTTCTTTTAATCCCCCAAGAAAATGTTAGAAACTAAGAGACCCAAAATCAGAGACTCAAAATTTCTGAAAAACTAATGCATTGGGCAAAAGTAGAATACTGTCCAAAGCAAAGACGGGTTTCGGGTTTCTACTGACTAACATAGCCTTGGCTCTTTGGAAGGGTGGAGTCATGTTAGGGGGCTGAAGCTTTGAGTTGGCTGTGAGCAGCAGTGGGAAAAGACTTAGGGTGCTGAAGAGTGATCACTTGGTAGCTTGAGAGGCTGAACAAGAGAAGACCCTGCCTTCATTGCCTGCACCAAACTACATGCAACGAAAGAGACCACTGTGAGGTGGAACTAGAAGGTGAGGCCCCTGGCTAAGATAGGAGAATTTGGTGGTCGTGGTGGAGACATTGTTGATGCCAGGAGGCAGTCAGAGACCCACTCTTGAAAGAGGGGCATGAGCCTACCATTTGATACCCAAGTAACAACATGGGGAGCAGGTAGGACAGACAGGCTTCTTTAGTAGAAGTTAATGGGAATTTCAAATTTGGGAACACATGCAACCAAGATTGTGTAACACTGTTACAGTCTGAATCTTGAATGTCTCCCCAAGATCCATGTGTTGACCATTTATGTCTTGTACCTTTAGGGATTGTTAGTAGGTAAGGAATAGAGGGGGGAAAGTCAGGCTACTTGGAACAGGCCCTGGAAGCATATCAGGACATTGCCCCTTCTGGTCTTGCTCTTTCTGTTTATAGATGTGGTGGCAATAGATCTCCTCTGCCACATGCTCCTTCTACAATGTTTTCTGCACAAAGCAACAAGGCCCAAGTGACCCTGGACTGAATCCTTCTGAAACCATGAGTCAAAGCAAAGCTTTCCTCCTATTAAGTTGATGATCTCAGAAATTTGGTCACAGTAATGGAAATTTAGTTGATTTGGAGATCCCTTAAAAAGATTGCCAGGGAAACTGGATGTCAACATGCAGAAGAATGCAAACTTCTATATCTATCCCCATGCACAAACTCAAGTCGAAGTGGATCAAAGGCTTCAACAAAAATCCAACCACACTGAACCTCAAAGAAGAGAAAGTGGGAAGTAGCCTTGAATGCAATGGCACAGGAGACCACTTCCTAAATATAACACCAGTAGCACAGACTCTGAGAGCAACAATCAATAAATGGGACCTTCTGAAATGGAAAAGCTTCTGTAAAGCTTCTTATTTTGTCAATAAGACAAAATTACAGCCTACTTAATGGGAAAAGATCTTTACCAACCCCGCATTGACAACGGGCTGATCTCCAATATATATAAAGAACTCAAGAAACTATACACCAAAATACCAAGTAATCCAATTTTAAAATGGGGTACATATCTAGACAGAGAATTCTCAATAGAAGAAACTCAAATGGCTGAAAGACATTTAAGAAATTGCTCAGCATCCTTAATCATCCGGGAAATATAAATCAAAATGACTCTGAGATGCCATCTTACACCTGTCAGAATGTCTAAGATCAAAAACACTGATGACAGTTTATGTTGGAGAGAATGTGGAGTAAGGGGAACACTTCTCCGTTGCTGGTGGGAAGGCAAACTTCAACAGCCACTTGGAAATCAGTAAGATGGTTTCTCAGAAAATTGGGCATCAATTTACCTCAAGACCCTGCAATATCACTCTTGGGAATTTACTCAAAGGATGCACAATCATTCCACAAGGACATTTGCTCAACTGTGCAGCATTATTCACAATAGCCAGAATCTGGAAACAACCTAGATGCCCATCAATCAAAGAATGGATAAAGAAAATTGATACATTTACACAATGGAATATGTGGTAAAAACAAAAACAAAACAATGTTGAAATTTGCAGGCAAATGGACAGAACTAAAAAAAAATCCTGCATGAGGTAACCCAGGCACAGAAAGACAAATATGGTATGTATTTACTCTTAAGTGGATATCAGATGTAAAGCAAAGGATAACCAAGGTACAATTCACAATCACAGAGAAGCTAAGTAAAAAAGGGGGACCCTAAGAGGGACACACAAGGAGGGGCCCAGGAAGAAAAATATGTAAGATCTCCTGGGTAAACTGGGAGGGAATAGAAGGGAGTGGATAAAGGAATGGGAACATGAGGGATGAAGAAGACTGAGTTGGGGGAAGAGTGGAGGGGGAGAGCAATGAAAGAGATATCTTGACAGAGGGAGCCTTTATGTGGTTAGGAAGGAACTGGGTATTAGAGAAATTCTCAGGAATTCACAAGGATGACCCTAGCTAAGACTCCTAGCAATAGTGGGGAGGGTGTCTGAAATGGCCTTACACTTTAATCATATTAGTGACTACCCTAATTGTCATCGGAGAACCTACATCCAGTAACTGATGGAAGCAGATTCAGTGATCTACAGCCAAGCACTGGGCTGAACTCCTAGAGTTCAGTTGAAGAGAGGAAGGAGGGATCATATAAACATGGGGGGTCAAGAGTATGATGGGGAAAACCACAGACAGCTGACCCGAGCTAGTGGGAGCTCACAGATTCTAGACTGACAGCTGGGGAAATTGCATGTGGGTGACAGTTGTATGGTTTGATCTGTTGGGGAGTAAGTGGCAGTCGCACCAGGACCTATTGCAGGTGCATGAACTGGCTTTTTGGAGCCCATTCTGGATGGTGGAATACCTTGCTCAGTCTTGATACGGGGGAGGGGGGAAGGGTTTGGTCCCGCCTCAAGTTTGTATCCTAAACCTTGTTGACTCCCCAAGGAAGACCTTACCTCCTCTAAGGAGTGGATGAGGGATGGAAAAGGGGGAAGGGAATGGGAGAAGGGGAGGAAGGGGGAACTGGGGTTAGTATATAAAATGAAATGTAAATTTTTAAATAAAAAAATGGTTAACCAGCCTGGTCTACAAGAGCTAGTTCCAGCGCAGCCTCCAAAGCCACAGAGAAACCCTGTCTCAAAAATCAAAAAGAAGAAGAAGAAGAAGAAGAAGAAGAAGAAGAAGAAGAAGAAGAAGACTGCCAGGGGAAAAGGTTGACTCTAGAACCTTTGAATACCACATAAAGAATCTCAGTTCAGTTCTCCCAAAATGTGCAGATAAGGAGGAAGGATACTGATGCGAGGTCAGGATCTGGAGTTAGTTTGGGAGGCCTAGGCAAAAGTCCATGAGAATCCACAAACTACAGAGGTGAGTCGCAAAATGTAAGTAGTCTTGAGAATGCATGCTTCTCCATATCTGTAACTGAGCTGGCTTTTTAACAGGGGGAAAGTCAAAGTCAAAATCTCTCCACAGGACTAGAGACTCCAGAACCGCTATCCAGGGACAAGCTGCAATAAAAAACAGATACAATGACTCACAAATTCCTGAGATGGAAGCGAGCATGAGGATGTGGGACAAGAAGAACAAACAGAAGCGTGAGCTGGAAGCAGGTCCCAGCAAAGCACAGGCATAGAAATCCAGAAGTCTGTGCCTGCCTGCCACTGCATTCCAAGAGCAAGAGAGAAAAACCAAAGGCTCAGCGAGTAAGATATGGAACACACTAGGGTCCTGGAAGTGCTAAAGAGAGAAGCCAGTTGGCCGTTTTAAGAATAACTAACACCAAACCAGAATAAAGGACATTTTTGAGTCACAGAAATATAATGGAAACAATATATTCAAGACCTAATTTTAAATTTTCTTATAGGCATCACAGAGCATTAAAGACAAAGTGAAATAATTTTAACAATTTCACTTAACCATTGTATTCAAAATATTTTCATTTTACTATGTAATTGATACTAAGGTCTAGTAACAAAACATTTTGCACTCCTCTTTCTGAGTCTTCGAACTTCAGCAGGTTTTTGACACTGGGGACATCTCTGTTTGACTACTTTTATTTTGAGCATTCAAAACAGCTGTGGCTGATAATAACTGTAGACCAGCAGGTTCAGTTGATCTCAACATAATAGGAGAATGGATAAAATAACTCTCTGCTGAGGTCTTATTTGGGAAGAGAAACACAATCTAAACAACAATAAGATGAGAAGTGTAGTCTACTTAAGTGCAGTATGGGCAATTATAGCACTAATGACTAAATAAAAAAATAATATGCTCAGTTTTCCACAAGCATTTGAAACACAGAGGACTTGGCCAATTCATGTAAAGCCTGTGTGAGCACAATACCCACTCCAGTCATCAGTTAACAGGAAGGAATGAGATTCACTCAGTAAAATCAGTAAGTGCTTAGATTTGGATTTCATAAAAAGAAAGAAAAGATCAGAAAAGACAATGCCTTGATTCAGGTCCATGACTACAAAACAAAAATGAAGGTGAACATTGATGAGTGGGAGGGGAGGGAAGGGTACAAAACAGGTACTACCACAAAGTGGGAAGAGCTGAGAACAGACAAGTCATATTCACACAACACTTCTAAAAGGACAGAGAAAAACAGTGAGAGGAATGTATTTGTCACAAATTTTTATATGTTTAAATAATATAAACAATCATGGGGAAAAGGCATTTGTATTGCTAAAAAATATGTTAGGGACTTTTGCATATTTTTCTTGAGATTTAACATTAAATATGCTACTTTGTAGATAATTCTAGGTTTCTAAGTACTAAACACTTAAAATATGCACCTTTAAAAGGAAATATTCTTTTTAACATAATCTTAATGCCAAATAAACCTTCTTAAATTGAAAATATTATATTGATATTGTTTAGTATCCAGCCCATTCCCAGGTTTCCGTGCTTTGCCAATCGTGCCCCTATACAGAAATTTTTTTGTTCGAATTAAGGCTTTTGTTTATAATTATGTGTTGAGGTCTCCTCAACTTCTCTTCTCTTTCCTCTCCTATGTGATTGTCATATTTAGGACACTAGGCCTCAGCGGTGTCTGAGTATGTGGAGACAGCAATAGTATTAGGGTGGAGGTGGAGTTGGTAGAGTATTTCAGAATGGACAGCTGGCCAAAGGCCAGAAGACTCGCTACTTTGAAGGCATAAGAACCAGTGTTTCCAGCATACTATGAGTGGTACAGGATACTTCATGTTGCATCACATCAGAATTTACACAATACAGTGTCCCAAATCCAGGACAGTCAGAGCAAGATTAGGAAGGAATTAAGAGACATTTCTGGAAGGTTAGATTTGACACAAAGAAGTTGTGAGAATTCAGGAGTCCTTTGAGACAAGATACTTTTAAAAATTTATTCTGAGGCTATGTGGAGAAGGGATTGTGAGTAGGTGACAATGGAAGCATAAATGCCAATTAGGCACTGCAGACAAATGTATGCGCTCAGGATGTGTGGATGGGTGAAGTGTACTAGGTTCCTGTCAGCAAGGCAGAGATTTGGTGATGCATGAATAATAAAAACTCAGAGACATATATTGGGTTCAACCTGATGACCAGCAAAGCAAAGCAGTCAGCCACTGATTCTTACCTTGACCTCAGTCTGAAAATAGCGATCCTGCCTCCAGGAAACCTCAGAATGAGACTGAGACTGAGCGCTGTCTCCTCCCATTTTATAATCCTCTCTAGTTCTGGGATTGAGGGCCTGCATCACTACCACCTGGTTTCTATGGCAAACTAGTGAGGCTTCTAGGATTGAAGGTGTGTGTCATTGCTGCCTGGTCT
>JAQHUG010000009.1:15713892-15743135 GCA_028555095.1 Dicrostonyx torquatus
TAAAATCAGGTAGGAAATCTGAACAGAGGTACAGTGTGAAAAGTAAATTCAATAATCTACCTTTTTATCTTTTCAGTTTGGGAAGCTTATGAGTAGGCTAAATCCAAGATAGTTCTAGGTTTTCGGAGGCATATCTTGGCGGCAGATGGCAACACTGACTGAGGGAAGGGCAGTGGAGTGAAGAGGAAGATGAAGAGCTCCCTGAGTGGACAGCAAACAGATTTTCACTGGTCTCTGGAGACACAGAGAGCAGAGAAAGATGGCCCAGTCAGATTTTTTGAAGGACAGTTGGGGATGAATGTGCCTAGTGCAGGCTAAATGAGTGCGGAGGATGGAGGACTCTTCAACAGTCCACGCAGGCAAGAGCAAAGCAAAGAACCAAAGTTGAGGGAATGACAGAGAGGAAAGTGTCCAGTGTCCAGAGATGAATTGACAAGACTGTTGACTGGCTGTACAGATAATGGGGTGGGAACAAGAATTTGGATGAGTTTCAGGCATGGAACATGGATAAAGGTGTGAAAAGATATCGCTTCGAGAATTCAAAGTTTAAGGAGGTGGGAGAACAAATGTCTTTCTCTTAATCAAGCTGTGTTGTCCTCAAGACATGGTCGTAAGCCATTCTGTGGTCCTGTGTGTGATCCCAGATGAGACCTTTTTAAGGAACAGATGACAGTGACAGTAAGGCCTCGATGATAAGAACATTGAGGTTCCTGGATTATCTCCCAATGACAAACTTCATTGATTGCTATAATATTCATGCTTACTACTTGAAAAACACTGTAAAAGAAATGGAATTTCTTGTGAATGAGGAAAATGGTGGGAGAATGAGCAATATGGTTAACAGGCAAAGGAGGTAATTTGCAAAGCACCATTTGTAGGTTAACAAATGCAGGGTAGGCAAGATGCTGGACTGAAATGTAAAAGGGGCCCGTCTTGCCTGTAGACTGCTTACTCTAGGTGGTATTTTGAAGAAACACAGGTGCGTTCCTGTCACCTGAAACCAAACCCAGTCATTTATTAGTAACATTAAAATGTCAGCACTACAGACATGCACCAGGTATACAAACACAGCTTTGGCCACCATGAATGAATTGAATATAAGTTTATATTCAGTTCCAGGATCTGTTTCAATTTTCCATATCAATTTCAATTAGCCATAACCAAAAAGAGTGTTTTTGATATATGATACACTGTTTTTTTTTTCTTACCCAAAATGTCTATCTGGGGAATTAGCCCACTCTAATAGGTGAATAAAGGAAACAGAATGTCTATCTGAGGAATTAGTCCACTCTAACAGGTGAATAAAGGAAACAGGTGAACTTCCATTTGTCTCTACTACTTAAGCATTGCTTAGAAATATTTCAAAAAGCCATGCTTACACAATGTTGGGTTCTGACTTTAGAAACCATTGATTTGACAAATCCAAAGAGACTCTCAATCAAGAAGAACTGACATGATTTCATAACATGTCTAAATATTGACCATTGTTCTCCAACTTTGGGGTGTTTCAATGCCAAGATAAGGAAATACCAAGCAAAAGTCCCCAGCCTTCTGACCACAGCACACTCTAATTTGGGTAACACACCTGCCCTGACTCTGCTCCCAAAGAAAGTGTCTTACATCATAACACAACTATCACCTGACTTTTGAGAGTGAAGGAGGAGGAATGAATGGTCCTAGACCCATAAGACTTGGCCTACTCTAACAGATAAGATGTGTGGTTGTTTAAGGGAATCATGCACTGGGGTCCTGGCAGAGGTGCATAAACTAGTGATATCCTTAATGGTGACAAAGTCCTCTTGGTGTCACTATGCTTGCAGAACTCCTGGTCATCTTTCAAATAAATGGACTACTTAGCCATATACCTTTCTTGTTTTATCTGCAGGAATTGGATTATTTAATCTGGCAAGAGGGTTTTCTCCCTATTTAAAATCAGTCCCATTGTTCACTCTGGAATCTAGTGGCAGGAAGGTTGTTCATATCAATTCTAATCTGGGCATTTCTCATATGATATTTAGATAGTAGGAAAATGCAGACTGAGCAATCATTAGGATTTTGGATTTTGCAATGCCGTGGTGCAAGTCAAATAATTCACAGATGAGTATTGTATATACAAGTGTTATAATCAAAAAAAGTTTCTGTTCCAAGTTTTACAAAGAAAGAAAGAGTTTTCAACTGGGTAGGATGCTAAGATGTTTCTCCCTCCCAGGTCCCATGTACGAACCGCATAAATGGTGGCAAGGGAAGCTCTAGCGTCAACATGACAGGTGACTGAGCCACCCACTCAGACCCTTCCTACATCTGTGAATGCTCTCACTCCTGGCTGCCCACCCTTGTACCCCTTTCTTTGACGATTTCCTCACTGGTGTGATATGTTCTCCACCCAGAGACTCTGCTGAGTGGGAAATCCTAGAGAATTCACACCCCTGGGAGCAGCTCTTGACCAGTTAGTGGGAGTAAGGAAGTTGAGTCCCCCAGCTCCTTCACTGCACTTGTAGTTCCACACTGATTTTTTGACGTCTCAGAATGACTAAGCTGTCGTAGTTTTGGTAACGTGTTGCTTGCTAACTATTTCCATATCCCACTTTTCCCAGGCCCTACTGGGGTCTCCAAGAACTGCAGTACACAGTACACTCCCGCATACGGCAGCAAGTCAGCAAGTCGCGCTTGAAATCACCGATCACTAGTCTGCTTCCAGAGAACAGCACACTGCAACCTGGTGCCCGTTTCTCCTTGGGCAAGGTACGCAGCCAGGGGAAGGGGTGGACCAGGAAGGCCACAGTGCTTGTGGAGAGCTGGCATTCTAATGAGTTTCCTGAGTTCCAGCTGGGTGAGTCTGACCCACTTCTGCATCCTTTCCAACCCAGCGCATCGGCTGCCAGGAGCAGAGAGCATTGGGGTAAACATGACATTTTCCTCACGCTCAGCAAGACAGGAAGTTCATTAAGTTTGGTATAAATCTTTGCCTTTAAAGTGCCAGTTGGTGATTTATTTTCTCCTTCTGTTTAGATTTTTAGAGTGTAGGTGCCAACCTCTGGAATCCAATCCAAAACCCCAAGCGAAGTCCTGTTGATAAATCAACAAAAGCACTGTTTGCACAAAGCAAGCCAGATGCAAATCCTTTATCCTAGAGAGGGAGTCTAATGATCATTTTCCAGTGTTGTAAAAGGTGCCATGGCAAAGCAGCTCACTAATTCTCACCTTGGCTTCTAAAAAACATCCGCCGGCTGCCTTTCTTCAAAGAAAATCCACAGATAAATAAAATCTCTAGGAACACCATGGGCTGCAAACACATCCGAGGGGAAAGAAAATTGCAGAGAGGGCATACTCCGTGAGCATTTCTACATTGCCTTTGGGTAACATGATCCGCCAGCCTGAGCTTCATCTGCCTAGGGGCTTTACGAAGGATCCCACGTGAGACCTTCGAGAATTGCTGAGACATTAACCTCTGCTTGCTATTAGCTGCGACTTGGACATGTGACTAACTCCCTTTGATCCTCTATTTCCTTATTTTAGGATTGTCAAAAGGATGAAATGCATTCATTTGTTTGCCCTCCATGTCTGAAAAGTTGATTTAGCATCTGCAGTGCGCCAGAACTGTCCTGGTCTCAGGAATATATAGACAGGTGAACTGAACAGTTGTGGGTCAATGGTAAGGAAAGCACTGAAAACAAGGGATAGAGAAAAGAGCCGCGGCTGTCAGCATGGCACTAGCCAAACCATACCAGGCCTCAAGTGAGCTGAGTCTTTGTGGTAGGAGCTGTGGAAAGTATCAAAGGGTATTAAGAGGGGAATGGGTGGCACAGCTAAATAAGGAGGCACAAAAGAGCTGGTGATATAAGAGATAACAGCCCAAGTCTCCAGCCAGAAGTTGGCACAGCACAGGCATCAACAGAAGGAAACACTGGCCCCTCTCCTGCTATCCCAGAAATAAGAGTTACCACCCTGCTCTTAACCTAAGCTCTGAGGCAGAATTACCTGGTAACTGAGAAGCTATCACCTACCACTGTGATCCAATTACCCACATGGGGACAAAGATCATTTATTGTTTGCAAGGAGGAAATTGGAAATTAAGTTTTATGAGCTAACATAGAAGAGGCTTCTGTGTGATAAGGATCATTGTAAAAATCATTACACATTTCATATCAATATAGGTAGAGAAGCACAAAAGAGGTTATAGGTTCTAAGAGTAGCATTGTAGGACTAAAGACTGCTTAAAGAATTGAGCAATACTCAAAGAAAGAGCATGCCTTTAAAACTTCTTGGCAGTTGGTTATATTCAGTTTTGGAGGGGTCTCCACACATACCACACACGCACGCACATACACACATCCACACACACAGACATATTCTATATTTTGAAGATATGAGTAAAAACACATGTACTCCATATATGTGTGTGTATCTTCTACACATATATTGGCATGCATGCATAAGCACTTGAGTGCACACACATATGTAAATACACATATACATTTTATATATAGATATGTTATATATATGGAGAGGGAAGAAGAGAAAGAGAAAGAAGGAAAGAGAATAAAAAAGAGGTCTCAATATTCTGCCTTGGCTGGCCTAGTACTTATTATACAAACAAGGTTAGCCTCAAACTTATAACAATCCTCTTTGCTCAGCTTTCTGAGCACTGGGATCACAGGTGTGTGTTAAACTCATTTTCTGGTAACTAGAGAATTTAGTATTATAGGACAACTAACTAATGAGACGTCACAGTCACAAAAAAAAATCTGCAATTAACTAGGACTCAAGTGTTGCTGAGGGTGGGACCTAGGCTTGTAATGTTGCACTACATAGATACGTAAAGATCAAAGAAGACAAATGGTTGACTGTGGTGCAGCTGAGATTCCAGCTGCACTCGCATCTTCAAAGCATGCGTAGTGAACAGAGCAAATAGCACCGTCATCCTCAATGTCTTCAAGAAACACCGACAAGACACGCACTTGTCAGTCCACCCTGTGATGGTAGGGTCAAGATAGATAGATCCTCAGGGTTCACTAGCCAGCCAGACTAGCCATATCAATAAGCTCTAGGTTCAAAGAGAGATCCTGTCCCCAAATCCCCAAAAGTAGAGAGTAATGGAAGAGGACACTTAACATTTCAACATTGACTTCTGACCTCTATACATACATTGATGTATTGTGTGCGTGTGCATGCACGTACACACACATACATACATAATCATACACATATACACACACACAAAGAAAACTCAAAAAGGGGGAAGTAAAATCTGAAAATTGGCAATTTAGAAAAGAAAATTTCAGAATTACTGCTGTATTAAGACATTATCTGATTTTCATCATGGGAACTGAAAGATTTAGCACATGAATTTTTGAAAAGCTGTGGAGCAATCACAAATGTCCTAATGCTACAGAAAATTCAGAGTATCCTTCAACTAATTCAAATTCTTTGTATTCATATTAAATATTCTTAACTATTCAGACTTACTAGGCTATATTCTAGAAATGGCCAGCAAGGCAGTCTATGGTGGATTCCTAGACTGATTCAAGAATAAGATTTCAATTATATTAGTTCTGAGTTCAGAGTAAAGAGGGAGCATCAACAACCAAGATAATCTCACTACAAATAATTCCTTCCTAAAATTGTTGATTTCATTTTCTGCCGTGTTTCCAAATAGGGAAATTATGGCACAAAATACAGCCGCTGCTACCCACCATCGAAGAGAGACTTGCACTGGGCACTCCAGCTCCCAGATAAGCTTGTCATCAAAGTGAGCCATGGATGAATATCCATCAACTTCCACCTTGTGTTCAGCCCCATTCGCTTCTCTATCTGCCTTGGATTCAGGTTTTCTTTGACGTGAGTGAGTGCACAAGTCAAGGCATAGCATAGTCCTCCCCACAAAGTATATATTGTACAGTAAGAAACTTCCATCCTGGCCGGGCGGTGGTGGCGCACACTTTTAATCCCAGCACTCGGGAGGCAGAGGCAGGCGGATCTCTGTGAGTTCGAGACCAGCCTGGTCTACAAGAGCTAGTTCCAGGACAGGCTCCAAAGCCACAGAGAAACCCTGTCTTGAAAAACCAAAAAAAAAAAAAAAAAAAAAGAACTCAAGAAACTTCCATCCTGTGAGTTGCTACACAAGTGCCATTTCATACCATCTCTGTCACAGAGAGTTAGCGTCATCCTTTCTGTCATGCACAGTAAGTCGCCATTGCGCGTGCGGGGTAAGGGCCTTTGTTTGGAATTAGTTTAGCCATAATCACCAGGTGATCCTGGACTGACAATGCTGGGGGCACAAAAGTTCCATGAAGGAGATGAAAGAACGCACCCAGCCAGGCCTTGAGAAGTGCATTAGCTTGACAAGGAGATGGACAGGCTCACTTTCACATGGCCATGCTCCTCTAGGGAGCTCCATTCCAACATGGCCCTGGAGAAGCTCAGAGAGACGGCCTTACATCATCTGTACTATATGTACACTTGGTCAGGCTGTGTAAACTTTGACATGTGGGTGTCAATCTTTCTCATATTTGCAGATGGCTTTATCAGAGCGTGATTAGTTTCCAGAACAAATTTGAGCAAAAGAAAACATTACCTACAGTATGTAAGCCAACAGACCAGCTAGTTTTCAGACTTGTCTATTTACATGGGCACTAGATGTTTTGCTAAAGCTCTCTAAAACTGATGGTAATTGAACAGTGCCAGTGTTAGTGGAAGCTGATGAATTGTAAAGGTTTTATAAACAACCAGGGTGGATTTGGCCACAGCCTTCCTAGTAATGTTTGTTAATCTCCCTGAGCAAGTGTGCCCCTAACACAATGTAAATATGCCAGAATTTGGAGGTGTCAATAGTGTAACTTTTACTGTTTGTAAAATCATTCTTTGATATCATCAGTAAGTTTACTGAATGTCCCATGGCCAAATATAATAAAACCTTAAGTAAGCGCTCACAGAGAAATAAGGGAAAACATGTGTTTTATTTTCACCCGCTGCGTGTTTGTTAAAGGCTCGTCGTCGACTGATAAATACAGCCTGTGTGTAGGTTCCTGTCTGGCTCCCAGGGAAAGCAAGTTTATTCTGGGCTGAAAAGGGAAAAGATCTATTTGAAATTATTAAATGGCCATGTTTCCGTGTTTGACTGAAGATTCTAGCCCTTCCAGGGAAAGTCTTTATTGATTTAAAATTATCTGCCAATTCAAAACATCTTTAAGATTTATTTGAGGTAACAATGAGGATGCAGCCGGTGAGAACTGTGTCCAGGCCCAGAATTCCTGCACACACACCTGTACATGGGTGTGGATGCAATGAGGATGCTATCAAACGCTATCCAGTGAGCCTTCCGTTGTGTCTAAGCTCCCTGGTTAACCACTAGAGGGCTTGTCTGTTTCCAGCGGACAGACAATAGAGAAACATGGTTTCAAGTATCAGAGAAAAAATATTTGAAAGCCTCTTTTTGTTTTGTTTCCCTTCTCTCTCCCTGGTTTCATCCCTTTGTTTTTTTCTTGGAAAAATCTCATGGTCACCCATTTTGATGGCACCTGTGAAAATTTTGGGAACCTGCCGTACTCCCCCGACACTCTAGGGTATCTGAAAAGACTAGAGACAGCCCTGGAGGTTAACAGGCAGCCCCCTGGACTACAATATTGATGGCAGAGAAAATGAAATGGTGGTGACATTTTAAAAGAGGAATTTGTGAACCACAGATCACCATGGCCGGCAGCACATAAAATCAATACAAATAACCGAAACCTTAATACCTTGATCCGGGGAAGAGGCTAGCTTTATCAGGCACCGGGAGGGGGGCAGCGGGAGGGCCATCTGCTATTGACTGACTTAGGAGATGCGTTAAGCCAACCACAATTATGGCTGAGGTGTTTTGTTTGTTTGTTTGCTGTTTGTGTGTCTTCACAGCAATCATCTTCCTGCCACATTGATCTAGCAAAAATAAGACAGGCTTCCAGGTTTTGCAAGTCATCTTCTGCATTTGAATCTGTTAGAGACAATCCTGTAGCTCTCGGAGCCTTTCCCTAGTGTGGTGTCTAAATGCCAAGAGGGAGTCTCACGCATTGTGAGCTTGTGTTTATTGCTCTCATGGTTCACTGCGAGGAGAAAAAGTCATTTTCTCTTCACTGTGGCCTGAAACTTCACTGTGGGTGATTAAGTTTGTGCAGCTAGCCCAAAATAAAAAAAAATTAAACATTAATGAGAGTTTAGACCTAGTATTATAAAAGAGTTTGCAGTAATGAAATATGAAACTTTTTGCACAGTTGCATCAAAAAAAATGAATTTAACATGAAAAAGATAGGTTAAAAATACTATGCTTTATACATCGCGGGTGTGTGTGTGTGTGTGTGTGTGTGTGTGTGTGTGTGTGTGTGTGTGTGTGGTGTGTCCTTTTGGTAAGCTGTAACAAAAAGTATCTTGCTCCAGGAAAAGTAACATTTGCAAAAAACACAATGCTTGGAACATGCTTTTCGCCAATTTTCCTGTGGACAGCCGTTGTCAGGCAGGTTTGATTCAGAAGGCATTAGCAACTCCAGTCACCTCAGATAGCATATGGAGGTCCCGTCTAATATTAGGCAAGAAAACTGTCTGCTCTGAACTCCCATAGGTATATGGAGAACCAGAAGTGATCAAGCCACCTTGTTTACAACTCCCAAAGACTTGGCCCACCAGACCTAGGGCAATCTTTAAAGAGTTGTGAAGCGAAACTCTGAAAAACATTGAAAATAGCAAGAAACCATTTGGGGTTTTTTGTTTTCTTTTCTATCTTTTATTTTTTGAGTTTTTTATTTGGGGGGGGGGGCTTTTTAGTTTTGGTTGTTTGTTTGTTTGCTTTGCTTAGCCCATCATCCGGTGAGTGAAGGGATAGGAAGCGACTGACATCCCTAGGAAGACAAAATGGTAGATTCTTTTTTCCACTGTGAACTATTTACTTTTGCAAACGGTAACTTCTGCCTTTGAATTCTGAGATATGAGAGCATCTGGGCAGAGACGTGTGTGCCCAGCAGCACTTTGTCTCTGTGGGCTATGAAGAACCAGAAAACCAATTGACCCTTCCTGTTCCCCACACACTAGGACAGGTGGGTGGGTATTAGAGACAAATGTGTCTAGTCAAGCCGGAATCTCACATTCCCAGTGGTCTTCCTCCTCCTTAGACATCAAGGATAAAAATTATGATACTGAAGGCCTTCGGGAGACAAATCTCCTCAGGGTTCTGGAACCTTCTAAGTCCTCTGCAAACTCATGTTATGAACTCATGGCTGTGAGCAGGTGACAACCCAGCAGCCCCGCGTTGCGATTGTTAATGTGTGCACAGAGTAACTCTGTTTGTTTGTAGGTCCTTAGTAGAAGGGTGTCTGATGTTGACTTTTTGAGGCTAATATTGTTTGAATTTTCTCTCCGACTCTGAACCACCTTACAGAGGGCTCTTTTTTTTCCTGTGATGTTTGTACATTCATTACCTTTTAAACTGTCCTGAAGTAGTAAATAGTCCAACACTTTGCCCCTCCACACATCCATTGTCAGAAAGAATAGAAACCAGACCGCCAAAGACGGCGTCAGATGCTGTCGCCTGCAGCTTGCCCTGGTCATAAATATCTGGAGCTTTGGAAAGCGTAGGGAGAGCATTCCCACAGCACAAGCCAGCATGGTTAAGGCCCCTTCAAATGCTTAGAGAGAAACCCATAGCCATTGCTAGGAGTGTAACTGATCTGACTTTGCGTTCATGTTTGGATCCATAAAATGTTCTGAGGGGAATGAGAGCTGAGGTTTCACAGATTCCCCTCTGTGTCTTCATGAATGCACACAAAATTCAATGCCTCTTTGCCTTTCTCTCTAGCAAGAGCTCCGAGGAAGGGTTAGTCTCTTTGCCTGGGGGAGGGGGCAGGGAAGCAAGTCGGGGAGGGGAGCAAATCATTTCATAACAGTTTCTTTTTCCCAATCTCTGTGCAAAGAACTGAGTGTATATCTCTAAACTAGTGGGATTTGAGGAGGGGAAAGGCTAGGGCTGGGGTGTGTCCTTCATCTGCCTCGTGGACACTCTTTAGGTGGAGAACCATTCTGTGTTCTCACAGGCATGTAATGGCTACACTATTGATCAAACTAAAAACCATGCCATCCTGGTGGCCTGTCAGCTTAGGAATTTCCTTTTGTCTCTCAAGGCTCTACCACAGCTCTTTTCAGGATCTCCCACTCCTTGTTGTGCAGGGTAAGAAGGCAAAGCACCTCTCAGCCTACTCCTCTCCAGAAACAAGCTCTGGCCCATTGTTTCCTTAGAGATATACATCCTGTATGGAGCCCTGTGATGCAGCACACGGGAGCAATGGGAGAGACATGAGAGCTAACTAACAACAACCATCTACAGTCTGCAGGAGCCAAGGGAGCCTGCATCACCCAAGAGGCCATCTTCTCAATAAAGTCACCTACTTTGAGGCAATCATGTATTTTTATGAGGTAGGCCAGGTGTGTGACCCATCACTCAGGCCCAACATAATGATCCAAAGAAATCTTCATCTGGTCAAGGACCCTGGGGTTTAGGATCTTGTGTGTAAAAATGGAGACTTGAGTCTCCATCTTTGAGTATCTACGAGCTAGAACGTGGCCCTGTGAATCTCATCCATTCAAAGCCCACTGGGGAGGATTTTCTACTCTATCAAGCTTTAGCAACTGCCAATCAGTTAACAGGAAAGAAAACAAACAATCGATTGCCATGTTCAGGGGTAAAAACATCAAGACTAGATATTTAGGGAAGAGGATGTCTATGATATGTGCTACCTGTGGCTGGAAAGCAAGAACACGGTGAGCAGAAAGAGCAAAATGAAAGGCATCCACCCCCACCACCAAGTCCAACTTTTAATGGCGTCTCATTAGGGAGTCTCCAACAGGGCTCCCTCTGGTCGGAGTAAAGTATAGCTACTTAAAACAGTTTATAAAGACAGAGGCAAGTCTTTAAAACCAGTTTAGGGGCCTGGACAAGACTCCCTTCAGCCCATTCTTCTTGTCTGATAGAAGGGATTTTCATTATTCCTGTTAAGTCCCTTTCTTGGGCTGGGCTCCCTAAGAAGCTGCCCTTAATGTGACGTTAAGTACCTGAAGCTCATTGGGGGGAAATGGTGTCAAAGGAAAAGGAGAGGGAGAAGTTAAAAGTTAGGAGGAGGGATCTGGCCACAGCACAGACCTAGTAAAGTCCACACTCAGGGAAGCTCAGAGCAAAAGGGTTTGGGGGATACTCTCATGATGGGCAGAATTTGTCCAAGGCTTCGACCCCTGACCTGCTCTGGCATTGTCCAAAAGCCATTTTGGAAAAACTCAAACCTGAGGTGCATCTGTCAGCTCAACCTAGTCATCCTAGTGTAACAAAGAGTCCTCGGCTGAAAGGAATTCCGCGTGGCACATCTTCACATGGACCATACCGAATAATACTTCTTTCCCCATCGCCAACCTTCCTGTCAGCATTCAGAATGTCAACAGCAAAGATTCACAGATGCGAGCACTCTGCAAAGACAAACCCCTGCGGAGAAGCTGATCCACTGCCATGTTTTCACTCCTTTGTAACAACATGGTTGCAAAGCCAGGTGTGGTGGCTCACGCTGTATGAATATGGATATTGAAATCTAGTGCATCACTGAGGAAATTCTAGTTATACATGAATGTGTATTCCGGTTGATCAGTTCTGCCTTCCGTTTTGCTCCCTTCCTCAGGCAATGTCTGCCTCAACATCTATCTGCCTTAGTTTCCTGTCCTGTTACTGTGATAAAATCCTAGGAAAAGCAGCTTCAGGCAGAAGGATTTGTTCCAGAGTGTGCTCCAGCATGCTGGGGAAGTCAGGGTGGCAAAGACTGGAAACAACTGTTCACATCATATCCACAACCAGGAAGCAGAGAGCAACCAGCACATGTGGTTGTGGAAACGCCCTTTCTTCATTGTGCAGTCAAGGACCCCAACCAGGCAACGGTGGCACCCACGGTGGCAGGTCTTTCATGGCTCGATTAATATGACCTAGGGAAGTCTCTGCAAGCATGCTCAGAAGCTCCTCCCTCATGAGTGCCTAGATTCTGTCAAGCTGGCAATTAACCACTTCATGACAGCCAGCCCTGTGCCCTGTAGTTCAACACTGGTGTTTACAAAGCACAAGGAACCACAAGATCTTCTGCAAATTTTTGTCTGTACTTCTGTCTGTGACATGCCATGGCAGCACACACCCTGTCCCTCACCAGGTGTTCAGCCTCGTCTCTAGAGGGCCCCACGGGCACTAAGGTGACATGTGGGGTGGCTCTGAGTCTCATTTGGAAACAGACCTTTGAACCCTTCTTCGTGTGGTTCTGAAGATGGAATCAAAGCCCATGCAGACAACTTTTGACCCAGGTGACAATTTTGGCCTCACATCCCATTCCCAGATCCTCTAAAATCCCCACTACATCCTAAAGCACTAAGTGTAGTTTTGCAAATCAGGCCACATATTAAACCCACAGACATGCACTGTCTCTCATCTGAGCTCCTTGAAAGAGTGACAATACTTCCACACCTTTTTCTTTTTCACTTTCCCTATTTCTCTATAGGTGCCTCACCATGCTAGAAGGAGCGTATTAAGTTGGCAATAGCTATGATTGAAGCACTCCCAAAATTGAATACAGGCAGTGCTTAACTGTTGCAGAATATTTGTCTAACTACACACAAAGATCTGTTGCATCTTTTTATGTTGCAGAATATTTAACTATGTGAAGATGTGTTGTGTGTGTTTAATTATGTAAAGGTGTATTGCTGTTTTACCTTGCCTGCCTACGGCATCTGATTCTTCTAGAAAGAAGCAGAATGGCCAATAGTGAGGGAGGAGGTGAGACTTCCAGGCAGGAGGAAGCAGGCTTGAAAAAGAGAAAAAAAAAAGGAAGAAAAAGAGATGCCAGGGAGATGCCAGGGGCCAGCCAGTCAGACACAGAGGAAGCAGGAAAGTAGGACACAAAGAATAAAAGAAAGGTAAAAGGCCCCAAGACAAAACATAGCTAAATAGAAACAGGTTAAATTAAGTTAAAAGAGCTGGTGGGACAAGCCTAAGCTAAGGCCGCACATTCGTAACTAATAATAAGTCTTCATGTGTTTATTTGGGAGCTGGTTGCAGCCCTAGTACAATTCCAACTACAGCTTAAGTGCTCTCTACCCTCACCAGTGATCCCAGTTAGCTGTTCTATCAGAAGGAAAAACAGCAGAGTAGAGGCCAGCATTGCCTCTTTATCTGAGAGAGAAGCTAAAGCAATGTAGCCCCAGATATTGGGGAACCTTCCTTTCTCCTGCAACTCAGGTGGGCTATGAAGATGACATACAGTCATCTAGAGCAGGTGGGTGGGAGGGTCCCTGCTCTTCTTCACCATCAGAGACAGTGGAGGAGCACTAGATGGCTTTCTGGTCCCTAGCACCAGAGAAAGGGGATCTCTAAATGCTTCTGAATAGAAACCCCACAATGTATTGTGCAAAGAGGTGTGCATGTCACAATGACACCACGGAGACATTGAAATAACACCAAAGAGAAACTTTGCCTCTGACCTCACTTTTCTTCTACATCTCCCAGCATCTTTTCTGTACTCTCCACAATAATCAGTGTCTAACTGATTATTATTATTCATAGTAGTAGTAGTAATAATAACAATAATAGTAGTAGTAGTAGTATTCTTGATACTAGATTCTGTTATCCCTTGGGAAAGCTAACTGACTTTCACCCTGAGAAGACTGCAAACAGACCCCACTGTGAAGTAGGAAGAAAACAGGTACTCTCAACATTTAAAGAAACAAATTGGGCCAGCAAGATGGGTTTACTGGGTAAAGTGGATTGCCAACAAGCCTGATAACTAAATTTGATCCCAGGACTCAATAGTGGAAGGAGAGAACCAACTGCTACACATGTGCTTACACACACACACACACACACACACACACACACACAAATGTAATGAGCATTTTTAGATAAAAATCAAATTATATTCATGACTGATAATAATATATATATATTGTACAATAAATACGTTCACATATTTGAGGCATGTACTCCTCTTAAACTATGGTGTACTTGGTTCAAACCCATTGGAGGCAACAGCACACAGACCTCTTCCAGACACAAATATCCATCTCATTCACACACAAACTCAGTTATTCTCAAATATGAACTTTCAGAAGAGGCAAACAGTATCAATGCTTTGCAAAGTGCAGAGCTGGTGTTAAATTGCCAGCCTGCTATAATCAGAGCTGACCTTCGCCTGGCTTTGTGTGCATTTCGGTTTCTTTCCACTTCCGCTTTGCCTGCACAAATAATACCAGTTTGGATGAGAACAGTTGGAGAGAACACATTTTGCTTTTAATTGAGTGCCTCATTCTGGAATAAGAGCCATTATGTCACAGCTGCCCGGGGGCTGAAAGGCAGAGATCACAAAGGCTAATGCCAGGGTCTATCTCTAGGTCTCTGAAAAATAGGCTCAGTCACATTAAATCTCTGTCACCCACTCCAGGGACACCCAGACTCTCTCTGAAAGCTCCATACATCCCTGAGTGTCTCTGTCCTCCAGGGAGATCCATTCTCCCACCTCTGGCTTCCACTGCTCTCTGCTTCCCGATTTCATCCCTACATCTACCCCGTTTTTTGAAAGACACAGACAAGAAGTCCCTGATAGCCAACTAGATGCCTCATAGCAGAGGTGCTAGGAGCTGAAAGATATCTCATGAGTAAACCCAGGAGTGCCCACCTGTTAGCTCAAGACACCCACAGAGGGAGTCAGGAGGCAAGAATCACTAACTTCCTGAGAGTTGAGTCCGTGGGTCTCAGGAACTAGTTAAGAATTGCCAGAGAACTTGGTCAACAGAGCCTGGCTTTATCATCTTCCTGAACATGAGGGTCACCTGGAATGTTTGTGTAGGGTCCCGAAGAGACACCCATGGTGGAGTCTTTGTGAGGGTCAGGCCACACACTTCTTCCGTGTACCTATCTGTACACCTGTATCTTTTGTGTGCATCGCTCAGACTCATGGTAAAGCTATGAGAATTTTAGGAACAATAGGATCTTGGCTTTAGAGAGTGCTTTATTCTGGTCTCGAAACCTGTCTCGAAAAACCAAAAAAAAAAAAAATCTGCAGTCCTGACCACTAGGCTCATCTGCTTTCTAATTCTCATGGGTAGAACTTATGACAGCTCAGTCTGCTGCCTCCTGAAGGATTTCAGTTCTGCCACATGCAGGTCAACACAGGGCCTTTGCTCTCCCCTCAGAAACGCCTTCCTTGTGCCTCTCCAACATAGCACCTGCTTATCAATAAAAGTAAGAGCCCATGCCCAGAGAGGCTTCCTCTTACCTGACAACATCATAAGCAGTCTTCCAACTCCCAACCTCATCTACCTACTGCTCATCGTTTTCTCCACAGCACTTACCATTCTTCAGTAGTACATATTCATGCATTTACTTTTAAATTATACAATGTCTTCGTTTGGCAGGGGCTCAGCCTTCTTTACCATTGTGTTCCAGCATCTCAGATACATTGCTGACTGATTGTGCAAATAAGTGCATGAATAAATGAACAAATGAGTGAAGTGTTACTTACAATGTTTACCAGAGAAAGTCTCGGTAAATCAAATACCTCTCTCTCTCTCTCTCTCTCTCTCTCTCTCTCTCTCTCTCTCTCGTGTGTGTGTGTGTGTGTGTGTGTGTGTGTGTGTGTGTGTGTGTGAGAGAGAGAGAGAGAGAGAGAGAGAGAGAGAGAGAGAAATCACCATCCAATGTTTTTCCTCAATCACTCTTCACATTGCTTTTTGAGACAGGATCTCTTGCTGAACCTGGAATTCACCAATTTGGCTAGACTGGCTGTCCAGTGGGATTCAGGCATCTTCTGCATCTCTCTCCCCAGCACTGGGACTATAGGCATAAGTCAAAACACTTGGCTTTTACAGGAGCTTTGGGGACCAAACTCAGGTCCCCATGCTTACTGGGGAGGCAGTTTACCAACTGTACCACCTTCTAATGCTTTTAAATACTAATGAGGATGACAACGATATTATTATTATTATCATTATTATTATTATTATTATTATTATTATTATTAGTGAAGTAAACAGAGAAAACAGAACTCATTGTGAAGTCTCTCTACCATGGCAACCTATGGCCAGATTTGGGATCTGTCTTCCTGTGGCTGTCTCTCTTCATTTAATTTCCTTCCTGAGCCTGCAGGGTAAATCTCCTCTGTTGCTATTTTTCTTTCTTTCTCTCAGGTCTTTGTTCCTGGGAGCCCAGGGCTCCCTCCCTACAGTAAGCTGTCAAGACAGGGAACACCCTGGCAGTGATGATTGATGGCAGGTGAATGACTCCCAATGATTTTTCTTTGCCCCTGTGTTTATTTAGCAGGTTTAAGTTTCATTTAATCCCAAGGAAAGGTCCTAGATACGGACTAGAGATCCACAGAAAAGGCCTGCAGGCTTGGCTTGTGTGCCAGAAGCTCAAAGTTGCTGGATTCTAATTCTTATTTAACAGCACCTAGCCCACCCACTGGGCTTACTTCCTATTGATTCTCAGACCTGCCAAGGGACCTGCCAAGGGTTCTGGGGCCCTTGGGGCCCTCCTTACTGCCCAGAAGACAGCCTCAGACTCATTGCTCTGTGCCCACTCATAGGGCAAAGTGGGAAGTTCACAGACATTGCCTCACTGGTCTTATTAGGGCCACTTACCAGAGACAATAGGGTCGCAGACTCCAGGGACACCTGAATAAGTAAGTGCTGGACAGTCACATAGAATAAAGTGTATAACTGATGTTTCCAGTCCACAGTGGGAACCCACACAGCAGTGAGTGTCTGAGACATATTCTAATGTTCGGAGCATGGCCAGACTTAGCAAGTGGACTCCAACCTGGCACAGGACAGAGCTTTCACTGTGAACTGTGGTGACTGATGCCCCGGATGTCAAACAAAGGTACAAAATTTGTTTTCTGTTAACTAATCTAATCTTTAAAAGGTTTTGCTCTGGATAAAAAGCAACCTAGCAGCGCCCCAGCCCTTGACCTTGAAAACCTAACCAGTAATTTCTCCTGAGGTTTTAAAGATAATTAACAGCTTTATTTCCTTTTGATCTAGAAAACAAAGGCTCTCCTGGAAAGATTGTTTTTATATAGAAAACACAGCTAGACCAAAAGAAATAGGCAGAAATCCTCCCACAAGTCTGCCACAGCCAGGGAAACAACTACAATCTGCTTGTGAAGTTGGACTCCATTCTGCTTGCAGAGCTCAGCTGTGTTTCCAGTCTTTGCTGTGACTTCTCAAGCTTTTGTAGAAAACGTGCAAGAGGGACACACACCTATCAGCAGAGAAGAAGTGCAGGGGAATCACTCTGGGCTGTGTTGGAAGTGGATGGGAAAGTCAAGGAGAGTGTGATCAGACGGGCCAGCTTCCTAGGAAAAGGGAAGTGGGATGAGAAGCTGTTCTTGTGTTGGGGAGAGGGGAAGGGAAGGGCAATAAGCCAGTAGGCCTCACACCATCTTAGCCAGCTCACATGTGTTCTGTAATCACAACTTCTAGTGGCCTCCTTTGGCCCCCGGGTCTGTGGAAATGGATGTTTACAGATCCAGAGTCCTACCTAGTTCAGAAGGACAAAGGTGACCAACCCAGCCCAGGAGAGTGACCATAGTGTGTTAAATATCATCACAGTCATTTTTAAATGTTGGTCCACTCCACTGAGGAATTTACCTTGGGATGATGTTAGGAGTACAAGAAGGGCTTTCTTTCCCAGTCAAGTACAGTGACTCACTAAATCCTAGACTCACATAAAAGAAAAAACTGCTATGTATGCCTTCTATTAACTTCACTCAGCTGCGTGGAAATTAGCTGGTTCTTCTCTGCCGAAGATGATAAAATGTGCAAGTTCAGAGCAGAAGCATTTGGAACTTTTGGTGCAATCAAGTAAGGGGATGCATTTCCAACAGTCCATGAAGAGAAGACAAGCCCAATTTAGTCAGAGAGCATGCACACACCACAAAACATCACACCACACACACACACACATCACTGTGGTGCAGTCAGACCAGTCTCAGGATAGAAAGAGCTAGGACAGGCTTGGAGTTTGCACAATTTCACCTCACCATTTGACACTCAAGCTTTCACTAACACTCCTTTTCAGAGCTTGGCCTACTTGTGGTGCATCTGGCTTTCAGTAATACCTTAGTTTCAATGTAGACTGGTTGTTAATCAAAAGGAAAGGGTATTGGATAATGTCCCATTTCCCTCTCTTCAGGAAGTGAGGCTTGACATAGAAACTCCATGGAGGCCCCCAGCAGTACAGAGACCAGATCATCTATAGCAGTTACTTGATGGACAAACGCTCCACTGATGGGTTTGCCTCCACCCACCTCCCTTTCACTCCATTTCCCTCTCCTTCCCATCTCTTCCTCTTCCTTCTCTTCATTGCCCCTTTACTCTGCATCACTCTCTAGTGCCTTCTAAATTAATCTTCCAAATACAATTGTTGTCCCTATACCTTTGTTCCCTTCCTTTCTCCCTTCCTTCCTTTTTTCCTTCCTTCCTTCCTTCCTTTCTTCCTTTTTTCCTTCCTTCCTTCCTTTCTTCCTTTTCTCCTCCTCCTTCTTCTTGTCATCTGAGTACTGGAATTAAACATGTGAGCCACCATGCCCTACCTATATCTTTGTTTCTTGACATTCTTTGGGGACACTAGTCCAGGGCACTGGCTAATGTGCTGACTGAAATGCTTTCTTCAGGACTTAATGTAGAACTTACCTCTTCCCATAATCCTTCCTTGTTCTCCCTGGCACCCAAGGTTGTGTCAGGAGTGTCCCGTGAACCTCCTGCACAAACAAGGTCCTCAACCCTGTTTCTTAGCAACTAGAATGTCTCCAGAAAACAAGTACACATGAGAGATGAAGCTGACCGAGCCCACTCCCAACCTCGCGGTTCACCCAAAGACTTCAGCAAGCTAACTCCAGCTCCAAGCTGTCCTGGCTTCACCTCTCATGGAGGTCCTCTTCCCGGGAAGGGCTTATCGATCAGTGCTCTCTGGGACAGAGATGTTGACAATTTGCCTTTTCTCAGAAACATGCAGCAAAACAACCTTTCAGGTGTAGCCCAGCCTCCATTGCTCAACCTCGGTCTTTTTCCTGGAAACGTCTGATTGGAAAGGGATGTTAACTATTGATAAATCATTTCTCAAGCCACTTTGGACACATGGACCTAAGTGTACGAAGGACATGGACTCTAAACTTTGAGGGTTTAGTCTTTTCTTTCAGCAGATTCCTGTCCAGGAAGACATGAATCTATTTCTTTGCCCCAGGGACTTGTGCCTCCAAGGTGGCTTTAAGTTAATGTCCCCAAGTACAACAGCATTAAGTCACATCTCTAGTTCAGACAAAAGTACCAGAAAAGATTTTCATGGGTCTGGACTTGAAGTCACTATACCAACAAATGGCATCCGATTAACTCTTTGGCCTGAATCCAAAGTAAATGAGTCCTGTCCATTGTATTCTCAAGTGAATGTGCCTCTCCCATGGCTGTGATAGTTGGGAGGCAGCAAAGAGCTGTAAGTCATGGCAAGATTCCCTGGCTGCTTTCTGAAAACCTGTCCACCAGTTCCTCTTCAGGGCAGTTGCAATCCCTGGAAACTGAAACCATATGAACAGAGATTAGTTTTCTAGAAACCAATCACAAAGAAAAAAAAAGCACAACAAAAATTGAGATGGTGCACGTGGAGCCTTTAGAAGAAAGATGGCCTCAGGCCTGCTGACAAAGCACTCCGAGGTCTCAGCCGAGTGTACAGGGCTGATAAACCCAGAAAGTCCTTTGCCAAAGCCTTTCTGTGAGGAGAGACTTACTGACCTAACTTCCCATGAACTTGAATAGATGGCATCAAGTCAATAGGAGACTCTGTGCTGAGACACAAAGTTCTGGGTTTTCTGTGACAAGTGACAGGAGATACCAGTGTTGCGAGGTGAGTTGGGTAGGTGGCCAGTAGATTTCTTTTCCTGCAGCTTCATGCTACCAGGTTGGACCAATGTAACAAAGCTCTGAGCCCTGGTGGACACACACATTTACACGGAGTCATACAGATTGGAAACAATTGTCCAATGACAAGAGGGTGGGGAAATACTAGGAAGACAATGAAAATATCACCTGTCCACTTCACATTGTGCAAAGCCTGATCCAGGAAGAGGCTGAAGGCTACTGTAAAGAGAAGCCTAAGCAGGTGCTCGGAAAACAGCTGCCTCACATGGAGAGAAGCACACATGAAGGACAGTGTGTTTACTAGAGTATTGTATTCATCTATAATGTCCCCCGGGCCTCATTCATGCTCCCACTGAATGTCTCATTCGCACAAGGAATTCATTCTTCTTCCTGTCTCTACTATGCACCCAGACATTCTGTACAAACGGGAGCCTGATTCAATGTTGAATTTGGAAGGCTTTATCCTGACATTGTATAAACTGGTAGGTGAATACAGTGACCAGTGAAACTTTGGCTCTGTCTGTCTATCTGTCTATCTGCCCCATATCTCACTTCCATCAATAAGGCACTTTACAGAAGTTAAATCTGGTGTGGCTAGGTCTGCCTCTCACTCAGGCAGAGCGAGAGAGTAAGCAAAGCCTCAAAAGGGGGTCATTGTCTTAAATACAGCCAGATTGAGTGCCCTCCATCTCTTAAAGTCACCTAGTGAATTTGTAGAGAAGGGAGGTATAGACCCTGGAAGGATTCTGGAAATCCTGTGTGGGAGAAAAGGAAAGGATGGACTATGTCCACTGAGGGCCACTTAAGACACTCTGGGTTTGCTTGGATTTTTGTTTTGTGTGAGGCAGTGCCTCCCCATGCAGTTCATCCTTGCCTCAAAACGTACTGTGCCCCCCAGGCTGTCCTCAATTCACATACTCCTGTCTGAGCCTTCTGAACACTGGCATTGCAGGCATGTGCCATCACATGCAGCCACCTCAGGCATTCTAACACAGAAAAGATGCCGGAGCTTTGCTTTTAAACTAATCACAATAAAATAATCCTCTTCATGTAATAAATAAATGTCTCATCTTTTAAAAATTAATTAAACATACTACTTGCATTAATCATGCATATTCTTTGCATGCTTAATTACATAAACAAATGAGGTTTAGTGTGATATTTCTGAAAACACACATTGTTTGGATGTATCAAGTCTATGGCAGGTCCTCTGTGTACCACAAGGCAGCTACTCTCTAAGAAACTCAAACTTGCGTGTGGCGAAAGAAAGACTATTCACAATGATCTGAAAAAGCCATTTCAGAACCTTGTCTACAACTATGAGCACATAGATTCCCTTCATTTACTTTAACCAAACTCAACACAACAGATGAATACAGTCAGATGGAAGAGAATTCAGCCATCTTTGTTAAGCCAAATATTCAAGATACCTGTAATTTTTTAATGTAATAATTGTTTTACTCTGGAAAAAATCTAATTATCTTAATTATTTTTATGTAAAAGTACATTGTTCATGTCAATATTAAGTAGGTTTGTTATTGTTAATTTTTAGATAAATTATGCATAATATTTTATATTTCATTAGTACAGCTATCAAAATATGTCATTCAGGTAGACACAAGCTCTCCAGAGTTCTCACTCTTTACACTGAAAAGAGGTTCTGAACCCAGAGCTGTCCAAGTTTTCATTCAGTTTATCTTCAGAGTAAGAATGGGGTCCTCAGACTACCAGGCTGGAACTCAGGGCCTTCAGGATGAGTGTCAATTGCTCTATCCCTGAGCTGTAACCTGCAGCCCACATGTCAAGACATAGGGTACCTTTGGGAATTATAGAGGGGCTTCTGTCCAGCCTATCAGCCAAGTTCTGAGACTTTTCTCTTGACCAAAAGTTTGTAGAAGGCTGAGTCATGTGTATACACTAAGAGGGGAAAAAAGGCATTACTAAGCCATCTCCCAAGTGACAACCGCCCCCCCTTTTTTTTTGCTTTGAAAGGGAGGGTCCACTATGACGAGGTGAACACATTAGGGAAGGGCAAGTTCATGGAATCTCAAGGCCATCCTTCACCTATGCTCAACTGCCTACAGGATGGTTATGATACCCACAAGGAAAAGAGAGCCGTGTAAAAGGATTAAATGCAACACAGACCAAACAGGGCCCAGCTCTGCCCTGTGGAAGGAGTGCAGAACTGTCCATGGCAGGATTTGCATCTGTTTATGTTACCTGAGGTGGAGGAGTTGGAGCTGTAGGACTGTACCAGGGGGATGTCCTGCCCTTTCCCACTACCAGACCATGCAGGGGGGCACCCCATTTGTTTGCTCCTCTGTGAGGACTAGAGTGGGGAGTAGTGTAAGCCCCACCCCCACTGATCTTGGAATATTGACTGGCACTTTCAAACCATCTGTCATCTGCTAGGCTTGTTGCAATTGCTTTCTGTGTTAAAAGAAAGCTTCCACCATGCAGTTTCTCGTATATGGTATGGGTAGCAAGCAGGTGCCCTTGAAAGATTGCCATGTGTATAAACCATGGGCAGACTGAGAGCTTCCAGGGGTATTTGTATCAGAATCTAAGGATACAGAATGGTACCTGAGAATGGCAACTGCTGGAACTGCTCAGCTCTGCCAAGATGGGTGTTTTGTCCTCTAACTTGGTGATGCCAAGAAGCTGCTTTGCTCATGCAGCCTTGCTGACTGCAGTGAACCCTCAGAAATCTTACTTGGGTTATTCCCCTTTAAAGACATTGTGCCAAGATGACACCCACCCTCTCCTGTGACTTCATCAGCATACCACAGACCTTCACAGCAGAGCTTGTCATCCTTATAATATTTTAATTATCAATGGAAATATTCTGTAATTATATAGATGATGCATCCTCATATTTTTGGTATGTCTCTTCATAAAGCATTTAAACTGTAAGACAGAGAGGTTAAAATCCCTTGATTCTAAAGGGGGAAAACATATCCTTTGTGGATAGACAGAAGCCTAGATCTACATTCAGAGCAGCTTCCCTTGGGGAAACCCCAGTGTTTCATTCCCCAGACTTTTAAGACATGCTTTTGCATACCTGTTTAACAAAATTCACAGTGACTTCTAAGCCATGGATTTTGAGGAAGAAAATTGTTCCAAATGTAAATAATGGGAATATAACAGAAAAAAAATCATCATTTCTGTATACGTGTAACTTGGTGTTACACGGTAGCTAGGTTTTGTTAAGCAGTACCTAGGACTTAATGAGTCTGTCCTTTATGGATGGTTTCTTTTTCAGAAATGTGGTAACTTGTTGAAAGTCATGTTTAATTTTTTTTAAAAAATGAAAAAAGAAAATGAAAAGAGCTAAAAGGGCAAAGGAGGGGAGAGGAGAGGAGAGGAGAGGACAGGAGAGGACAGGAGAGGAGAGGAGAGGAGGAGAAGAAAGAAAAATGGAATGGGAAGAAAGATGATACAGGAGGGCATCAGAGGTGAGAAAAGAGATTAGAAAGTATATCTTCTGCTCCTTGACCCTAAATACATACCTAATAAATGTTCATTTCTTTCCATTCACCTCAAATTCATGTGCTTTTTTTTTCCCCTTTAATTTCTTTTCTCTGGCCATGACTGTCACCCAGAATTAAACATTTGTGATGATATAGACCTAGTGACTGGGTCACAGAGATAAAAGATGCTGAATGCTCTGGCTCCGAGTGAGCAGTTGATGGATGAATCCCTGGTCTGGGGAGTGCGCTTTAAAAAGATACACCTGCCTACAGGTGGCTAAGCAGAGATCTGCTTCTATACAAGGGACAGCCATAAATCAAAACGAGATAAAAAGCATTTAAAGCCAACAAAGCAGGCAACATTTTTGAGTAATTGAGCCTCGTTTTAAAAAGCAAAAAATGTCTGTGTTAGTCTTCGCCTTTCAAACATTATTCTCTGTTTGGTTAAGCTATGCAAACACAGGGGCTCTGATGTAAGCAAGACTTTTTCTTTTTGTATGTTGTACATAAATGTCTTTAATCTTTTGAGGTAGGAATTTATTGGTTGAGTCTTTATGAGTAAATTCAGCAAAGCTCTGAAATGCTTTTTTTTCCTCCAAAAAGAAAACGAGGAGCGGGGAGGCAGGGAAGGGTCAGTGAAGTTTAAAACAGAAGGACCAAACTGAAAAAGAAAAGAAAAGAATAAAAGGATTTGTCTGAAACAACAGTGGAGGTGAGAGTCCAGCTGACTTTTGTCCAGCTTAACCCTGGGCCCAGGTGAATGCGCCTTGGGTCAGACAGGGAAAGGGGACTTGGTGAATTTGACCAGTTAGAGCAATTTCAGTCACAACAAACAGAACACAAGCCCACAGCCCCACAATCAAACCTCACAGTCACCTGGCCATGTGCTCAGTTCTCTGTTTGTGCTCTGAAAAAAAAAACCTGCCAGTAGAAAGAACATAAACCATGGATTCTTGAAATTTGCCATTATTCTGGAAATTTTCAAAGACTGACTTTCATTTAAGGGCTGTAGTGTTTCTAAGAGCTGCTGCAAACAGAACCACACATGGAATGGATCTGGGCACATCCCACCTGGGACCCACAGACTGCATGTAGCAACGGAGAGCTATGAATGCAGCCCAGCATGAAACTGTAAACTTACTTAAGCCACCATGAGATTTGTCTGTGTGTGTGTGGTTTCTTTTTTTATAACTGGACTGTGTGAGACTCATGTGTGAACTTACAGGTGATAAGTTGCTTTTCAGTGTCAAAAAGTTCACCTTGCCTGGGCCTGAAACAACATACATTTAGTGTCCCACCATCTTGAAGGTCAAAATCTCAGAATCAGGTGCAAGATAATTGATCTCTCTTGTGGGCACCAGGCCTTACAACAGCTTGCTGGAGCTTGCTGGCCTTCTTGGCACTCCTGGCAGATATATCATTAGGTCTCCTCCTTTGTGCCTGTGTATATTGAATTAGGGACCTGTCCTGCTCCAATGTAAGCTCATTCCTGCTAACCAGCAGACACATGGGATCACACACATCTCCCCCCAGCACACACATACAGCTCACACATATACAACCTCATATCTCCTAATCCATCAGATACAACACATACATATATACGCTGTCCATCCCTATGCCCAACATATACACATGACTGTCCCACATATGTCACCTAGCATAAAGACAACTCACACATGTACAGCCTCACATCTCCTCACCCATAACACACACACACACACACACACACACACACACACACACACACCAGGAGATACAGATGACTGTCCCATGTATGCAATCCAGCCACATGCAATACATACCTCACATCTGCCCACCTAACAAATGCATCATGCACCTTAAACAGATTCACACACACAACTACGTGAGTCACATCCCCCACATCCAGCAGGTACACATGACTGTCTCATACAGGCCACCCACCACACACACAACTCATACATGATTCATGTCATACCATCCTGCAGACACACAGGACACACACACACTTCATATCCCCACACCTAGCAAACAAATGACTCAATAAGTGCCACCCATCCCACACACACTTCACACACTTAAGCACCTCATTTCCCTCCATCCAGGAGACTAAACATGAGCCACATATGTATCACCCAGGAGACCACTCAAAACCTCACACTCTGCCATCCATCAATCACATACTTCTCTCTCTCTCTCTCTCTCTCTCTCTCTCTCTCTCTCTCTCTCTCTCTCTCTCTCTCNTTCTCACCAAACAGCATGCACATACACATAACCTTCCCATGAGCCCTCCCTCTCATGTGTACTTCTCATGTGTAATAGTATTTTAATTATAATCTTATTGTCACTACACAAATTTAACCTAGTGTAATGCCAATTATTTCTATTTACTCTTCCTTTTTCTTAAGTGGTCCTGATATGCTGTGTCTAATTCATTTTTGTTACACAAACACATACACACACACACTGATGCCACTTGCAAAGCCAACTCGGAGAACCCCGGATGAGTTAATCTGGATGTGTTAGAATTGGGTTGATCATGGCAGAGAAATCAGGATGATAGCCTGCACAGCAGCACAGCACCAGAGACCCCATGAGGGAAGATGGGCTGGACCTTTGTCACTGACCCCCAAGATGCAAAGGATGCACTGCCCTGCCTGCTGGAGATGTGGGTTGCTTCTTACAGCCTGACTTCATAACAGTGACAGTAGCAAGTGAGCGACCCCGGGAAAGAGTCCAGCCAACCCTAGGGAGACTGGAGCAGTACCACCCAGAATCAAGCAGCCAGGCTGAGGGTTGAAATGTCATCTCATAAGGAACCAACTGCGGGTCTGCAAGCTGGAGTGTGACAGAGCCGAAGCCGCGCTTCAATAACGGACCATTAGGTGTGTTTAGGTGGAAATAGCCTCACATTTTGCAAACAAGCCAGGTATGCGTGGTCTGCCTCATCGGAAATTCTGCACACAGCTTGATGCGCTCACAAATTCACAATTCAGAATTAATTGGTTTTTAGGCTCTGCATTTAGGTCATCTTTCCCAGACACCCCATTTCATGTGGTGAAAAGAAATTAAGTCAATTTTCCCCCTGCCAGACCCTCGGCTCTCATCTCGCAGGCCCGGCGTGCCGCCCCGCTGCACGCACTGGAGGAAGACAACCTTTAAAGGCATTCTCATTATTTCTCAGGGAGATGTCATTAAGTACTGTAAACATGTCCTGAATGAGTCCATGTCACAAAGACGACAGAGTGTTTATAGAATAAAAACCTGTGAGCACGAGCGCCAAAGTAAGAGAAAATAGGAAAGAAAGGAGAGAAAGAGGGAGGCTATTTTTTTTTTTTTTTTAGAATGAAAAGGAAAGGTCATCTTGACCAGTAAGGTGAGGTGAGCTGAAGGTGTAAACCATAGGTAAATCCACCCAGATGAGGTCTGGTCACAGAGAAAATCAGAAACGGGATCAATCTGACTGGGGTCCACTCTCACACTCCCCAGCCCATTACCAGTCCACCATACCCATTTTCTCCTCAGAATTCATACATGGCAGACATCATAAATTGATCATCCATCTGCGCCTCTGAATGCAAACTTGACCAGACTCCTTGGCAAGAAAGTAGTCAAATCAGCTGTTTTGTGTTGCAATTAAACTCGCTGATGTTTCTGTGTGAGAGTGGGTGTGGGGGTGCGGAATGGGGGTGCTCCTTTTACAACCTATGAAAGTACTCTAACAAAGAGAACTGTGCTCAAGAGGAGCTGAACATACGCCTTACTTGCTATTTGTTTGCACAGTTGGTTACAAACAAGCCTAGAGATCAAGATCCTCAGAGCTTAACCTCCCTACCCAGAGTATGTGGGCAACATACTGAAAAGGACCAGTGTGTTCACCTCCAGGGAGGAATGACATCACCATGGCTTGTTTGGCGGTTTCATCTTTGTCCCCTCATTTAGACACCAAAAGGACCCACGGTACATACCCACGGCATCAGGCTTCAGCCAGTGATTGACAGTATAAGCATGTAAAAGCAATGTTACCTTGTCTTGGGGTGGCCAAATGACATATCTATTAGCATTCACAGGGCCAGGCCAACAATGGCCACTGGACAGCTATTAAATAGCATGCCTTTGGGCTTCTCCTCTCCCTGCTCTATTCCCCTCTGTCCTTACTTGATTTCTCTGGGAACATGTTCTTAGCATATTATCACGTGTCTGTGAATGTTGACTCTGGACACACAGAGCTGTGGATCTTAAGCTCTTATAGAGCAGGGAGGTCTTGACACTGTAGGTGGGCGATACCTGCTCTTGATGCTCCACTTTCTTGCTTCTCTCAGGGTTTTTCACTAGGCCATGTTTTGTACCATGGAGAACCAGATACTGGAACCTCGGAGCTGTTCTGATGAATTTTATTAACGTATCCCCCACTTCCTTATGCTTGCAAGTGAGAGGCTCCAGGCAGGTCTTGAACCAAGAGAACTTATAAAACAATGTCCCCAAACTGACTGATGTGAGACCATTGGAGCTGACTCCAAACCTAACAGGATGAACTGTGAAGAGAAACTATAAAAGACTTCACATCTCTGGTGATATCATCTGGAAACAGTTTTAACCTCCCAAAATTCAATCAAGAAGACAAAACAAGCTAAACTGATATAAAGCGGTCAATGGGATCCTCTTTGGTTTGTATACAAAGCACTTACATATGTCAACCTCAGGTCTGTGAACACAAAGAAAACTCAAGAACCAGACAGATTCACTGATGAATTCTATAAGATATTTAAAGATGAGCTAGTACCAAAACATCTCAGACTATTCCATAAAACAGAAGATGAACCCTTCCAAACTCATCTTATAAGACCAGTATTACCCCAAACCTAAACCAGATCAAAGCTTAATGAAAAACTGTATTTACATATTTTACATAACATATAAATATATAATACAAATAAAATAAATACTATATTAAATATTATACCATTATATGATGCATTATTTTATTTATATTATGTATTATTTTAAATGTATTATATATGATAATGGATAATATGTAATAAATATGCATATATTAGGTCAAGTTCCCTAATGAACATATCCATGAAAATTCTCAATAAAACCACAGAAAACAGGATTTGACAACACATTAAGAAGACAATATGTGTGGGTCTTTTTCCAAGACTGCAAGGATGGTTCAACATATATATGCCAATAAGTGTAATACACTGCATAAACTCAAGGAAAGAAATCACATACTCATCTCAGTAGGACAGAAAAGGGTTTTGACAAAATTCATCAACCCTCATGGTAAAAACGCTGAAGATACCAGAAACTGAATAAAAATAATCTCAGCATAATAAAAGATATATATGACAAACCTATAGCCTACATACTAAGTGGAGAAAACTCAAAAATATTTCCTCTAAAATTAGCAATGAGACAAGGCTCTCTACTCTCTTTGCTCTTGTTCAATACAGTGTTTCAATTTTTATTATTTTTTAGTTTTTACATTATGCAAGTGTCTTGCCTGCCTGTATGTATGTGTACTATATGAATGTCAGGTACTTGTGGAGATCAGAAGAGGGCATTGGATCCCCTGGAAGTGGAGTTACCGATGGTTGTGAGCCACCATTCAGATGCTAGGAAACAAACATGGGTCCTCTGGAAGAGCAGCCAGTGCTCTTAGCCACTGAGTCATCATCTTATCTCCATGTGTTTCAAATCTTAAAATAATAAGTCAAGAATAAGAAATAAAAGGGATACAAATAAGAAATAAAGAAGTCCAAGTGTTCCTATCTCAGATGTTATGATCCTTACTTAAAATACCCTAAAGACCCAGAAAACCCTTAGATCTAATAAACACTT
>JAQHUG010000009.1:15747304-15770009 GCA_028555095.1 Dicrostonyx torquatus
GGTTCCAGTTCCCAGTGTATGCAGAAGACTGCAGATCGCTACTCTTACCATGTGTTTATCCCCCAATAAATAAAATTTTGTTATACTCCATTCAGGCTACTGTGGAACTCTTTGGTACAAGTACATTCTTCCAAATTCAAAGCCCAAGAGGGGGTAATGAACATTTTATCCCTCCTCCCCTCTGTTCTCCAGAGTCACATCTACCTCTGAACTGCCTCCCCTCTAACTGTAAGCACCTTGTGGTTACAAGGAGCCTATCTAGGTTGTACGAGATCACCTCTGTGAGTGAGTTTCCTAGCAACCTTAATTCCATTCACACTGTGACCTTTGGCCATGTCATGTAGCACAGTCACATTTTGGGGGGGTGTAAGTATCCTTGATGACATGTTTTACTTACCTTCAGATCTTTGAGTACTCCCCTAAATAAAAACAAAAACACATCACACATGTTCTTTCATGTTCTTGCTGAATCTCTGCTTTACGGCAGTTGTTGTGCTTAGACAGGAAGATGTAATTACAATCAAAAACAGTATAGTGTGACAGCTGTCTTGGTTTCCCGGGGCCTGGCGTTGTCCTGAATTCAAATTTTCATACCTAAAACTAAAACATGTAAGGAACTCTGGGACCCATTGTACGCCACCTCTGTGACTAAAGACTTCACAGTGAGACACAATGAAAGGCAGCCAAGGGGCAGTAGGGGTAGCCCAGGGCCGAGTACATACCTACCCATTTGTAAGGCCAGGGGCTTCATGACACTGAAAAACAAAAGCAAACCAAACTGAACTACAAGCAGACTTTTGATCAACTGCAAGCTGTTCTAGATGCACTTGTAAAGGAAAAAGATGTACAGAAAACAAGAGCTCCCCTGCTTTGCTGCCAACCTCAGCAACACCCTTTGAATAACACTGACTTTACTCCAAATGCATCTCAGACATTGTCTGTGTTGATACACATTTTATCCTGTGTGTGTGCAGGACCCACAGAAAAGTGAATGCTGAACCATTTTGTCCTGTCTAAACCTCAGGATAACCCCAGGAATGGAGGGCGGTGGTTGCCTGGAGTTTTCAGACAAGAACACAGAGAGGGAAAAATCACTGGTCTAAAATTACAAAACTAATATTGCTCAGTTCGCCCAGACAGACCCTGATGCAAGAGGGTCTTATGGCAAGCCATAAGCCATAAGCAAGTCAGTAAGAAGGAAAAGAAGAGAAGATTGGAATGGGTCTATCTCAGGAAAAAGTAATAGGACGGTGGCTTCATGCTGATCAAGATGCAGAAGTAAGTAATGAGGTACATCAGTTTCTTCCATTATGATGTAGAGTTCATGCCTCCTCTGAACCCCTTAGGTAACAGGCTGCTCTTAGGGTATGCACATCTCCTGGGCATTTCTGGATCTTTCTGCTGTGTAGGAAAAAGAGTTACAGGTATAGGCTGTTGGAAGAGACAACATTCAACACCCAGGAAAGGAAGACAGCACTAAAAAACGGTGACCTGAATGTGGAAACTACCCTGGTAAGGTCCAAACAAGCTAAGTTAAGCTTCTATTCTCTTTATCTTCCTGTGTTTAGAAATTGTCTTAGCACTTAAAGCTTTTGCTTTTGTTTTCTTGGTTTTTCTTTTACATGAGTACTTCTTGTCCACCAGGCCAGTGTGATGCCAATATTAAATTGCTAAGTCTTTGGCCATTCAGAGTCAGCACAGCTAATTTACACTTGCATCTTTTGACACTTGATTTGCTAATAGAACCAATTAGCAGGTACTGATAAAAAATATGCAGATGAAATACCACTCTCTGAAACCAGTCATTTTCCAAATGCCTTTCAGGCATCATAATGCTGTTTTGAATTTCTAGTCACACATAGCTTTAACCATGGCAATGCTTTTGTGTAAATGAGAGACTAGGGTGTAATACTGTCTTTTCAGAATTGCCGGGACCTGGTAATTCCTGATTCCAAACTTCACCAGACCTTGATCTTCACTACAAATATGATGCTTTTGCATGACCTTGGATCTTTATTATCTCATAAAATGGCTCTTTTATGGGTTCCAGATGGAAAGTGTAAAACTAATCATTCCTGTAGATGAATGTCCACATGTTTTGCACATACTCCCGACATGTGCTTTGCTCGTAGTGCCACTAATTTAAGTGTAATTAGCATCTAAGTGATGCATTGCTGCTTCTGAATTCCGAACGATGCAGGGCATTTTTTGAAATAGATATTTAATGTTGCTATCAAAAAGCCTGGGGAAGAAAATGATTTCTCAAGTGGTGAATAAGGATCACCTGTCGTCTGTGTGTGAGAAGGCTATGTACTTTTGGAGTAAGGGATTCTTCTGTCCCAAAATAAACACACACACACACACACATACACACACACACACACACACACACACACACAAAACCAATGAATGGTCAAATACCATACATTTGTGTTACTTAGGACAGAGTTTAACTGTAAGTAACAGAGATCTAAAGCTGTTAACCTAAGTGAGAAAGCAGTTTATCATCCCTTCATGAGCATTCATTCAGGCTCTGATCCATATATTCTTTGTGGTCCTTCTCAGCTCACTAACTTATCGGCTATTTCCATGATATGGTTCTCTCTTTATAGTCTAAGATGACAGTGGCCAAGCAGGATAACAATGTGTGGCATTTATTTATTCGTTTGCTTGTTTGTTTGTTTATTTGAGATATGCTGTCAGCATGTATAACAGGCTGATCTTGATCTCTCTGTTCCTCCTATCTCTACGTACCAAACACTGAGATTACTGGCAGAAACCACTGTGCCCAGCTCAGATCTTTCAGGGAAAGATTTACAAGCATCAACTAACTCTTCACTTTAGATCTTATTGGCCAGACTCTAGTTACATGACCGTATCCAAAGGATACTGGGAAGTGTAGTTCTTTATATCAATGACCAAGAACCTGCATCCAGGAATTCATTGTTACAATAGGTAAAGGCAATTGGATTTCTGGAAAGAAAAACGGCCTCCTCTCAAAGATCTGTGGTAATTCCTGTGGATATCCTTATCTTATTTAATTTTGGTAAGGATTATTAGCTCTCTTCCCTAAACTGAAAGGAATTTCCTTTTGCTTTTCGCTCACTAATTCCAGGACAGGGATTAAAAGTGAGATCAGTTGTAATTCGAAATAAAGGCTTTGGCACTGTGAGAAATCAGTCTACGCTGGATCCTTTCATCATGGTGGGATTCTGAGAGAGCTCATTTTTATTTGCCTTGGAAACAGAGGCAACATCACCAAGGCTGTACTTCCCGTTCCTGCTTCCCATTCCCCGTTCCGTGTTGAGGTTTAAATCTCAAACGTTCCCTGCAAGCTCATGTTTTGAATATCTATTCCCCATCTGCTGGTGTTAATTCGAAGGTGGTGGCATCTTGAGAAGGTGGGACCTTGCTGGCAGAAGAGGGTGACTAGAGGCAAGACTTCGAAGATGATTCCTGCCCCCGACTCTGGAGTTCTCTCAGCCTCCTGGTCTGTTGCCTTTGCCGCACTCCAGCTGCCAGTACCAAGCCACTCTCCTTGTAATAAGAATGGAAACTCTGAAACTATAAGCCAAAGCAGTGCTTTCCTCCTCTCTGGTGATTCTGTCCAAAGTTTCCTCATAGTGGAAGAGTAACTAAGGCATAATGGTACCCAAGATTGCAAACACATGGGGCAGTGCGGACAAAGCTCTCACCACCAGCACCACCACCTCTAGGCAGCCTCAGAGGCATTCATAACTGCCTTTCAAGAGCTGCAGCACAGCTCAGTGCGTCCTCTGTCAAGCTCCACTTCCTCCACCTTCCCCATGCTTCACAGCTGCTCATCTCAAAAGTACTTTCTAACCAGTCTACCCCTGATCTCCACCCAGCCTCCCACCAGGCTGCTTCCCACTGACCCCCTACAGTTGACACTGAATCTCACCTCTAAGGACAGTCACAGCTCATCCAGGGCTCTGCCTGTCGAGGAGGGCTAGCTCTGCCCAACAATCTTCTCTCATTCTGGAGGTCCCTTCATTACTCCAGGACCCCTGTTTGTGGGGACAGGGGGTAGCAGTGAATCTTTTGGTAGGATTGCCATCGTGCGAGGAGTGAAAACGCTCCCAGAATCCATCTCCACACCACCATGTTAATTGAGTCCTCGGAAGCCGCAGCCTTCCTCATTTGCTTCCTTCTCATTTCTTGTGTCTGAGGCTAACGTAGAGGGCCAGCAAGATGACTCCATGTGCAAAGGAGTTTCCTTTTCAAGTAGCCTTGAGCACCTGCCTGAGTCTGGTCACTGGGGCCCATAGGGAGTTGGTTTGTTCAAGTTGTTCTCTGACCTCTGCACACGCAAAGTGCGCATCTACCTACCTACCTACATAAATACATAAAAGCAATTTTTAAGTAGAATTTACTTGCCTCAATGGTCAAGAAAATGCTTTAGCTTTCTTGTTAAACTTTGTAAACTTAAAAAGATGCTCAAAAGGAAAATTTCAAGCAGTCTCACTAGTCACGGTCCCGTTCTTCTGTGATGGCCAGGCTCTCTCCCTAGCTCAAGGCAACTCTGCCTGGTGTTGCATCTTTTGCTCTCTGTCTTTTTAGGACCGCTCCAGTTGCTGCCTAATACAGAATCATACTCCCACCTATCTGGAAATTCTCCTCAGCTCAGAAAAATAAAAAAACCAACAAGTATACTCCTCTGCAACAATTATGTGCTCTCTGGTACAAGGTCATTTAACTGGGTGACCTGGAACCAGAGACTATGGCTTCCAACACAGGTTCTCCCAGGTCTTTTGACCAGGAATGGTGGCAACTGGGAACTTGCCACAGATGCTTCAAACTCTTGAACTCCAAGAACCTTAACTGGGCTAGTATTCTAGAAGCAGGGCCTAACAAATCATGTTTCAGCTTGTCCTCCAGAGGACCCCTAGAAACTTGGAGAACCCCAGAAGGGATAGGCGGGAAAACATTCTCTAAGACTGTCAGGCTAGTCTTAACTCCGAACAACCCCAAACAATGCCTGCACACTCTTTGAAACCATGCCTGTGGCTACACTGGGGCTTACCTTAACATAGTTTTCCAGTTTTGAACTTACGCTTTTGAGAGACACATACCATTCCTGAGACTTTTAGAGTACACTAAATATTAAATACTAAAGTTGGCAAAGCTTTTCCTCTATGCCCTAGCACTTCAGCGAAAACATTTTAAAAAACAGTTGTTCAACTTTTCTGCTACGTGACCTAGAAAAGACTCCAGCTGCTGTAGGTGGATCTGACTCCACAGCAGGCAATAAAGGTCTTGCTAACCCGCCTTTATTTGCTCTCTGCTCAAGATAAACATTTATCACTGGGTGTATTGATTAACACCATATCACTTTCCTCCCCTCACTTTCACAAAGGAAGCAGGCTCCCTTTGGGAACACAACCCTTTGTGGGGCTCACAAGAGCCCCACTGTTATGTTGGCTATGAAGGTCTGGGACTCGCTATGCCTTGAAGAAAGACCAACCAGCATCACAAGTTGGTTTGGCTATCAAGGGATGTTTATTCTTAGGTAGCCTATGCAGGAGCAGAATGCACACTATCCGGGTGAAGCACGAAGACGCAGTAGGAAACAAGGGACACTGTAAACTGTCACAGCCACTGATTTCTTTCCCATTCTGCCCTCTTTTTAGCCACTTGCAGCTTTTAATTTGTTCTCCTTTTCTTTCACTTACATTTGAAGAGTGTTACATATATAGAATCACACACTATTGGATTTTTTGAAGATTAAATTTTTCTACTCTAATGTAGTTCTCTGGAATTCAGTACTGCATCCATCAATAGTTTTCCTTTTTTATTTATTGACAAGTAGTATCCTATGATATGGCTTATCACATTGTACCTAATAACTCACTCTTCAAAATGCATGTAAATTGCATCAGCTTCAGACTGTTTTGAATGACGCTGTCATTTGCACAGAGGTGTTTGTGGGAATATAAACCTTCATCATTCTGGGCAGAAACATCCAAGAACTTAACTGCTGATTGTTGGTGGTGACATGTTTACTTTACATTTTTATTGTTTTAGATTTGTTTATTTTGCTTTATGTGTATGGTTAGTTTGCTTGTATGTATGCAAGTGTATCATGCACAAGGCCGGGGCCTATGAAAGTCAGAAAGAGGGCACTGAAGGCTTTAGAAGTAGAGTTACAGACGGCTTTGAGTCCAGGTCCTCTGCAAGAATAAACAGATACTCTTAACCACTGAGCCATCTCTCCAGCCCCATGTTTAGTTTAAAAGAAGCTGTTCAGCTGCTTTTCCCGATTGGCTATACCACTTGACCATCTTCCAGCAACCTCAGACTCAGTTTCTCTACTTTCTTGCTTGTATTAGATATTGTCACCTACTTTTTCTCATTCTGGTTATAATTAGCATCCTCAGTGCCTGATGATTTCCCTCCATCCTGATTATCTTTGCATGTGCTTATATTTAATATGCATAATCTCTTCTATGAAATGACACTCCGTATCTGTTTTTTAACAGGATTGTTTGGGAAGGTGCTGCTAGTAAGATTGGAGGGGATATATAAGTTGCCTTAAGTCATCATTTTATAAGTGGTTTGTAGCTCAGTCTCTAGCAGTCTTTCACCAAGTATGTTTCCATCTTTATGCTGTCTAGTGATGTTTTCTGTTTACAGATCATACATAAGAAACATTTGCCTCATCCTAAATCTTTGAAAGCCTATCTACATCTTCAGAAAGGGTTGTAACTTTACATTTAAGTCCATAATCCACGTCAAGTTAATTTTTGTCTAAGGCTGGAAACTCAGGTCACAGTGCAGTTTGCCTCAGGATGTCCAGTCGTTAAACACTGTCTTCCTCTACTGATAACCTTTGCAATTGTGTCAAAACGTCAGGGGCACATTTTTGTGGGTCCACTTTTAGGGTTTCTACCGCTATGGTGTTCTATCTCTAGATCTCTTTGGCAGTTCTAAGGAATCTTAATTATTGCAGTTACATAATAAGGTACTAAAACATAAAAAACTGAGTCCTCCACATTTTTTTCAATAGAAAAATTTGATTATTTTAGTCCCTTTGCCTTTACTTGTCAATTTAAGAGAAATGCTACATTAGTTAAAATATTGCTGGAATTTTGATTTAAAAAACTGTATTAATCTTTTGTACACACTTGGAGAAAATTGGTATCTTTACAATACTTAATCTTCCTTTCTATAAACATATTATGTTTCCTCTATTTATTTAAGTCTTCATTGATTTCTTCATTCGCATTGTGGGTTTGGTAGCAGAGATACCCTGTACCTGTTTAATTCCTCACTTTCTTCCTTCTTTTCTTCCTTTTTTTAAACAAGCACTCATTATGTTGCTCAGGAAGGCCTCAAATTAATCTTCTCACATCTCTCTCCCAAGTGCTAGAATCACAAGAATGCACCACTCGGTGTTACCACTGTATTAAATCTATCTATCTTTCTTTTTTTCTGCAATAATAAATGTTACTATATTTTAACTTTGGTGCCCATTTGTCCATGACTAGAACAGAGGAACACAACTGATTTTTTTTCTTTGTTTTTCTCATACACTGCCTTGATTAGCTCACTAAGAAATTTCTTGCAAATTCCTCAGAAATTTGTCTAAAACATGATGGTGTCTCATGAGGGAATGGGAAGTTTTGGCTCTTTCTGGTTGATATGATTTTTATTTACTTTTCTTGCCTTATTAAAACTGGCACAAAGTTCCAGGGCCATATTAGCTATGGGTGGTGACAGATACCTCCACTGTGTTTCCAGCCACAGAGAGGTGTCAGGTGTGTATTTCTACAAACAGTCTTTACCAAGCTGAAACTCTTTCCGCTGTTCTTACTTTTCTGAGGTTTTCTTTTTTCAGATTTATATTTACTATGGCTAGGGTGGGAAGGGATGTTTGGGAGGATGGTCTATTTATACAGGTGCCTGTAGAGGCTAGGAGAGGGCATTGGATCCCCCTGGAACTGGAGTTACATTCGTGAATTTGTGAGCCACCTGATGTGGATACTGTAAATGTAACTTTGATTCTTCACAAGAATAGCAAGTACTCTTAACCACTCAGCCATCTTTCCAGGCCTCTTCCTGGGAGTTTTCAGTCAGACACTGGTGTTGAATTGTACCTTTTACTCTATAGACTAATATGATCATGAGGGGTTTCTCCTTTAATCATTTAAAAAGGTGAATTACATTAATTGATTTTCAGTATTAAATTAGCCTTGCAGCTAAGAAACAAATCCCATTTGGCCATGATATATAACTTTTCATATATTACTGAATTCTGCTTACTAAAATTTTCTTAAGGGACTTTTGCCTGTATTTAGTAGAGACATTGATCATTAATTTTCTTTTTATATTGTCCTTGTTTAGTTTTAGCATCAGAATAATACTCACTCTATATAAGAAACTGTTAGGTATTTCCTTTATATTCACGAAGAGATTTGTAGAAATTATGCCATCTCGTATTTAAATAGCTGGTCCCATTCTGCAGTGAACTCATCAGGTATGGAGATTTCTTTAGGGTGGAGGAGTTAGTAAAATCCCAATGCTCTTCATCCTTATGAGGCTTTAAAACTCTGTCTTATGCTGGGTAGATTATGGTCATTTGTGATTTTCCACAAAGTTGTCTAGTTGTCTGTTTCATTGAAGTTGCCCAGTTTGCGTGTAGAATTATGCTATTTCCTGGATATGTCTCATTATCTACATAGTCCACAGTAATGTCTCCTATTTTGTTCCTGATATAAGTAATTTGTGACCTCCTTTTTATTTCTCTGTGTTGCTCAGTCTGTCAGTTTTACCAATCTTTTCCAAGAAACAATTATTTGTTTTTCTAATAGAAATTAGTGAAACCCTATCACCTTCTGTTTGTCCTTAGTTGACTTCTTTTCTTCTATATGTTAGCGGCTTATTTACTCTTCTTTTTCTAGGCTCATGAGGTAGGAGCTTATACTACTGATTTGTGCTTTTAATTTGTCTTTACTTAAACACTTAGGATTATAATCCCCATTTTTGAGATGTGTTAGCTATGCACAATAAATGCTGACATGATATTTTTTTAAAGTTTTCTTTCTTTAACTTGGATTATTTTTCTCAATTCAACAAATGTGTTATTTGGGACATTGTTTAGCTTGCAGGTGTTTGAGGACTTCCACGCTAGCTTGCCGCTGTTAATTTATTTTCTTCTATTGTAGTCAGTAAATTTATTTTAAAATCTCAATTCATTTTTACTTTGTGGAAGGAGCTGGGGTACCAACTCAAGGTCTTGAGCAAACTACCAGTAACTGAATCCCCTGTCCATGCTAGGCTAGTGTTTGTTTGGAACCAATCTTTGGCTTTGTTAAATAACTAAAGAAGGTGAAGGAAACACCCTGCTAATAACAAGCCAGAAGCTGAGGATCTTAGTCCAACACCATAACACTGTGCTTAAAGGCCAGTTTCACAATCAGGCTTCCCAGACCTGCTAAATAAATGTAAGACGTTTGTTTTAACTATGGTTCTTCTGTTCTCTGTAGTTCAGACAAAGGTAACCAGTAGTCTGTATGCAACTACAAGGGAAAATGAATTTTACATTACAGTATCCATGCACACATACAAGAATTGAAGAGATTGTTAGTGACCCATACTGCATACATCAAATACATGGGGACAGCCAAGTGTCACCTGCAGCTGAGACCTGTGGCCATACAATCTTCATTTCTCAAAAATCAAAAGTCTAGGGCTGTGGGAAAGTACAGAATCAACCCCACCCCAGGATCCCATGAAAATGACACGGACTAGCCTAGCATGGACTCCGGATAGTCTGTTTGGGCTTGAGGCTGCAAGAGTCTTTCCTACGATGACCGGCACTGGAAGAGGAAGACAGCCCAGAAGCACACCTGTGCAGCGGATGCCCCTACTCCAATCACCTTCCTCTGGAAAGCATCACTGACTTTTGGGTTTTGTTTTTGTTGTTTGTTTTTGCCCCTGCTTTAAATGGCGATCAGCCTGATGCTGTATTTAAATATGAAGGATGGATGACCACTTTAGTGGCACTGCCGGTTTGAATAAGATGGCTCCCTTCTTGTAGCTAATGGCTTGAACCGCTGCAGACTGACACACCCATTGTAGACACTGATGCTCTCCTTTTTATAACTTTATTTCATTTTCTGCTCATTTCTGCTGTTGACTTAAAGGCCCTTTATCACATTGAGCTGATAATCTATGCTTTATGACTGCGATTGTGAGCAATGGAAGCAGCATGCAATACTACATACATATAAATATTTGAACAAGGAAAAGAAAGTTTAATGCAGGCCAAGGGAAAAATGCATTTAAACCAAAAAAAAAAAAAAAAGCCACTAGAGGGACCTTGACACTGAACCACAAACCAGTAAGGTGAGACTCCAGGTCGCAGGGTACGCTATCCTATTTGGAGATTTCACGAGTGGACACAAACCTTGTCCCCCAGCAACACAGGGTGCTCAGTTGGGGTCCACTCTAGCAGGCTTATGACGTCACTGCTGTGGCTTGCGTATTTGGTCAGGATCACTAAAATAATTCCCTTTGAGAAGAATCAATTTGCTCTTGCAGGGAGTTAAAGACCTGAGGGGTTTTAATTAGTTTACCCGGCCTTTGCATTTGATCACCAAACGTTATTGCAGAGTTCAAAGAACACGAGGCTGTGTGCCTCCCTTTCCCTTTTTGTGGGGTGGGGGCTTTGCCGCCTTTTTCTGCAGGTCCTGTGAATAGTGGAAAATAAGGGCAAAATGACATTCGACTTAGAAAGTAAGGGCACCAGGAAGCGAAATTGGAGGCAAACAGAGCAGCTAATTTCGCCAGGCATAGCTGGTGCTGCCCGCGGTTGTCCCTGACAGCCAGGCGACTCCGAACCACCTGTGTTTGCTCACTAGCTTTCCCCAATCTGCGAGAAAATGGCCAGAGCCGGTCACATGGCAGGCAGATAGGCCAGGCACCATGGGAATACAAAAGCCGGAGCTTTTAGCAGAGTTAATCATTAATGCGCCTTTTCTTTGTCCCATTCAGGAGTGCTGACGGCTTTGATAGCCTGTATTTGCCATGGGCCCCGCTGCAGGCAGAGCCAGGTACTAAGGGGCCCATTGGCTCCAAGATCCCTGCACAGTGGCTGAGCCCTGCCAGACCTGCCAGTCACCCTTGCACCCAATCCTGCCTGCCCCAGGCTAGCACCCTTCAGTCTTCCTGTGCAACCATCCTGCACCTCAATCAGATTCAACACCCACTGTCTGGAACTCTGATGTGCATAGTATGTAGCTAAGCCCAGCTGTGCCAAGTTGGGTTTTCTGCCCACAGTCTGCCCTTTCCTAGATCACAGCTACCCTTAACATGAAAGCAAAACGCTCCCCAGAGCATATTTCTTGGTTGCCTGCCTGCCTGCTTGCCTGCCTGAATGAAAACCAGGGCTGTATCATATAATAGCCACCAAGTGTTTTCCTCAAAAACTTGGCTATAGTTTCACCCCGAACAGATTTTAATATCTCTATCTCGGTGTCTATACTGCAGGGGATATTGACAGCAGTTTCTGCATGAAGAACACCCATCTTAGCCTTCTTCAAAGAAAATAGCCCCTATGTCACATGACTGCAGTTAGGGTCAACCCTTGATTCCCAGGTCCTTTCCTGAAGTTTTCTTCCCAGGTCTGAACCAACAAGATGTTTTGCCTGCTACAGGCTAGAAAACAAAAAAGAAAAAAACAAACAACAAAAAAAAATCTACTGTTTTCTTGCTATATCTACTTCTGAGGGAAAAACAATTCTGGCTTTCAAGATGGGGACCACTGATGCCCCCATAGTGTTTATGAGCAGCTAAGAGCAAGCAGAAGACATCACTGGTTCCAACTGGTCTTTCCATGGGATAGGGATTTAAGAGCTTAGAGCTATTAAGTGCAAAATTTCCTTCTGGGATCTGTGAGCACAAGGGTGCCAGTGGCAGCTGTAGGCTAGGATCAAAGAAGACCTTGTCAGACAGATGTCACACTCACAGGCTGCTATTCCATTCGATTCATTCATCTCCCTTTGGCCTGGATCAAAAAACCTTAGAAAGATTTCTCCAGTCAGTCTTTATGACGTCAAAGGCTTTTGAAGGGAAGGTAAATTTTATTGTCTCTCTTTTTAAAACAGATGAGGAAGTGAAAGTTGACTGACTTGTCCCAACGGCTAGGAATTGAAGCAACAGACTGATGGGGAGGACCCTGAGAGGATTAGGTCTTGTGGACAGTGTTTCAGGACAACCTTACTGATTGCCGCTGGGTGTCACTTCCTGTGTCTTACAGTCTGGTGTCATTCTCAAGATGGCCATATAGGTCAGACAGCGTATTTTGCTCAGCAACTTGATGGTAATGACCTGGTGTACTATACCAAGTATAGGATCGTATCTTCAATCTCCTATAATTAGAAAGTAGAGTGAATGGAGAGGGAAAGATGGATGTGTATTAGGCACCATCTTATTTTCAGTGAGAAAGGCAAATGTCTTAGTTCAGGCTATCCTAAACATAGTCCCTGAGTTAAAGCTCCATTCTATATTGAGAGAATGATGGAATGAGACAAGGTCTCTTACATAGTCTTGGGTATCCTAGAACTCACTACCTAGACCAGGCTGAGCCTCGAACTCACAAAGATCCACCTGCCTCCGCTCCACTGGGATTAAAGGTACATGCCCTACCATGCCTCCAAAGAGCCCATTATTAATATGGACAATGATCCCAGAGAGTATGTCAGAGGAATGAAAGTGGCAGGGGTATTAGGACAACCAACCACCAAGGGACCTGATAATGGCCAGAGTCGTTTTCTCCTCCTGAGAGTATTTTCTAGACAGGAAGGTACTACTCTCCACAGGTGAGGTGGTCAGAGTGTGAGGGAAGTAACCCACCTAAGAGATGTCTTAAGCCAATGAACAGAGCTTAGAAGAAGAGCCTTGGTCATGGAAACTCAACACGAAAGGGAAAGATGGTGCGGGCCGCTACCAGGTCTCCCTAGTGTGTGTGCATGTATGTGTGTGTTTGTATGTATATATGCATGTGTGTGCATGCATATGTGTGTATGTATATGTGTATGTATATAGGTATGTATATATGTATCTTCATACAGACATCAACCAGAGATCAACCATAGTGTTGTTCCTCACAGCTACCCACTGTTTTTTAAGACAAGGTCTCTCTCTTGGACAAAGGGCTTGCCAATTAGGCTGGGTTGCTGGTCAGTGAGCAGCAGGAAACCTCCCATATCTCCCTCCCCAGTACACCACCATACCCAGCTTTCTACATCAGTGCTGAGAATAAAACCGAGATAGTCACTGCTTACACAGCAAGAACTTCGTTGACTAAGCCATGCTCTCAGGCTCTCTGGTGTCTTCTGTTTACAGAACATTCTCTAGCATGGAGTGACAGGCTACTCAGAGGCTTCAAGTGTTTTTTTGGACTCATCTTAAAAGCATCAGCTCCAGAAAGCTCCACTGCAAAATGTTTGTGTGTACTGTCTGGGATCCATACATTTTCTCTGACATCTTATTCTTGGCAGTAGCTCAGGAGCTTGACACTGATCATACTGATGATGGAGGGAACTGAGCAATGGAGTCAGTACATTCAACATGCGTAAAGTCCTCATCTTTTAAAGGACTCTTTGCCCAAAGTCACTTTTTCTTTTATTTTTGAGACAGGGTCTCACTATGTAGCCCTGGATATCCTTGGACTCACTATGTAGACCAGGCTGACCTCAAACTCACAGAGATCTGCCCACTTCTGCCTCTCAACTGCTAGGATTAAAGGAGTTCGCCACCAAACTTGACCTGCCCAAGGTCACTTTTAGCTGTTTTATTCAACTGACCCTGTATCCTGCATCAATTCATGCCTTTGATCAGTGTTTCTCAAAGTATGGTCCTGGACAAGTATCACCATCAGCTAGGAACTCTGCGAAGACACAAAGCTCAGGTTCTAGTCAGTAGAAAGCTGCCCAGTGGAGCCCAGGAGTAAGCCCTGCAGAGATGCTGGGGATGGCTAGCTGGGTAACTTTATAATGCTCTTGAGAACTTCTGCACCCACCCCCATTCTCAGCCTTTTAGATCTTCTTACCACATTTCTCACGTTCTTGTTTGAATGAATGTTCTTATTTTAAGAGATCTTATCAAAAGAACAGCTTTCCAGAACAGAGATTGGTTGATTTGATTTGTATGACACACATCTAAACTATTTTTCATAAATCATGAGAATGTAAAGTTCATTTATATTGGAAAGAGAAATACAGGTGTTGGGGGCCAGACACTAACAACCGTAGGGATTTTCTTTGACACGGACACTCTTCTCAGTCTCTGATTCTGATAGCATTGAGCCCTCTCTGAACTCATAGCGAACACTTAGAAGTCCAGAATGAAGAGAAATGTTTAAAAGCCTGTAATTACAGTGTTTGAGAGGTTGAGACAGGAAGGGTGCAAAGCTGAAGCTCTCCTGAGCAGTATATGATTTCAAGGTCAGCCTATCTCACCCCTAGCAAGTCAACCACACTCCTCTGAATAAATCCACAATCATCATACCCAGGAATATATGTGGAGGGTGCAGAGAGAGATGTTGGCGGATCTGGAAGGAGTTAGGTGAAGAGTTGGTGTGACGGAGGGGGTGATGGCCAAAATACATTATAAGTTCTTAAATAATTAATAAAAGTATTATATCAAAAAGTGTGAAACAGAAAACTACCACAGTAGGTGGCGTAAGGTGCAGACAGTGAAGTGGAAGCTCTGGGTATGACCACTGTGCCTCAGGGGGGGACCTAAGTCGTGATATGGAAAGATATGACTTCTGCTGCCTTCTGTTCAGGCCTGTCTGGACACACACATGCCACCCCTGGGCACCAGGCAGTTATCCCTCCATCTGCATTAATGTCCCTAAATACATACCTGTGGCTCCTCTCACTTCTTAAGCACCAATGAGCTGCAGTTATCCAGTCTGACTGGAAAGTAAGACTGGTTCAAAGACAATGAAAGCGGGGTCTTCCTCTCCAGGGTGGCGCTTCCCAGGGCCTTGTTAGAGGTAGAACTGACAATGCAAACGTGGCGGGAGCAATGATGGAAACAAGCAGGATGTGTGCTAGGAAGGCAGGATGGAGAGCATCCTGCCCCAAAGTCTTAGCTGACCCAATGAGATGCACTGAGGCTAGGCAGGCTCCCATGCTTCCCTACTTGGGTGCTACTCAGGCACTGGAGACAAGCCTGACTTAGGCACAGGATTTAGACAGGTACTGTTCTTTAGGAGACAAATAAATGCTTAGGTACTACCCGGCATCCAGCATAATAGACTGGCTGGCTGTCAGTTTTGACACAGACCAGGACAGAAGGAGGCCTTGTAGCTTCTGACTTCCACTGATGGTTTTGCATAGACTATCAAAAATCCTTTGCAATTTCTATACTTACTGTGGGGGGAAAAATCTGAAAAGTAAGGTTTCACTTTCCTTGTTTTTGTTGTTGTTGCTGTTTGTTTTGGTTTTGCTTATTTGGATTTATGCACAAAGAAATATGCCCTTATGCCTTTTGTAGTGGTGATTATTTTCCATAAGGTAGCTTATCTTTCTGTGGACATTAACTTTATTTCCTGGTAGTCCCTCCATTTGGGTGATGTTTCAAGTAAAAGACACAAGTTGTGGATAGTTTCTCTGCACACTCAGATTGCACATGGTAAGTCTGAAGGGCGTTTTTCTTTTTTTTAATTGAAAATTTTTTCATACTATTATTCTGTTCATAATTTTCTCCTCCCCCAAGTTTCTCCCAAAATCCTCTCACCTAAATCCACACCCTCTCTTTCTCTCAAAAAGAAAAAAAAGACAAAGAAAAATAAAAAAAAAACAGAATCACACATGAAATAAACCCAGCAAAAATACAAAAAATGGAAACCAAAATACACAAACTATACAAAAATAAATACCATTAAATTTATTAGCCAGTTTCTCCTGAGCATGGGCCTTCCTTCAAGTGTGATTTCTATATCCAATGAGACTCGACTGGAGAAAAACTAAGTTTTCTTTTACAAGTGGGATCAGTTGCAGAGACCTTCTTAGTAAGAGGTGGAAACTGGTGCCCACTTCCCCTCTCAGTGTTGGTCCCCATCTGACTCAAGCCTGCGCAGGGTTTGAGCTTGCTGCCCTGGTCTCTGTGAGTTCACGTAGTCATCAGTCCCATTGTGTCTGGAAGATGCTGATTCTTGGAGTCATTCCACCCTCTGGCCTTTACAGCCTTTCCATCTTCTGAGGACCACTTAGGACCCTTAGGATAAGCTCAAAACATTATTCCACACCACAGGTGCTCAGTGCCTGTAGAGACCAGAAGAAGATGTCAAATCTCCCCCTGAAACTGGAGATATAAACAGTTGTGAGCTGCCAAACAGGGTCAGGGAATCAAACCCAGGTCATCTCTGCAAGAGCAGCAAATGCTCTTAACCAGCGAGCCATCACTCCAGTCCTTTATTCAGCTTTTCTTAGTTTTTCATAATAGAAAGCTGTGGGGGGGACATTAAAAATAAATTTGCCCTTCTGATGCAAACAACCCTTCCCCTTGAAGCTCTCAGCCCTGAGTCACTTGGTCTGAGGACTTCTCCACTGATCTGGGTGCTGCTTTGAGGACTTTCAGATCTGCAAGCAGAGAACATCCAGGGAATTTCACAAGATGGGGCTGTTTGGCTTCTACCAGAATCAAGCTTTGTGCCTGTTTTGGGTAAGGTAAGTGGTTCCTCCCTGTTGGTTCTTTTTAGAATCCCATAGTAACCAAGAGATTTTCCATAACCTCTGGGCACACAGATCCCCCATCTCCCTCTTCTAGTGGATGGGAAGGCTTCATGGATCAAGGTCATGTTTTAGGACAAGAGGTGGAATAGCTTCATTGTTTCAAATGGACAACCAAGGAGCCAGCTCATTCTGAAGAGGAAGCTCCTTAAATGGCCTTAAGGTGAAAGCAGTGTGGTGAGAGGACAGAGGAAAGTGTCCTGCTGCAACACAGAAGCCGCTCGGTGGATTGCTTGCCAGAGACACTGCAGGAGTGACTCCTGATGGCACTGGCCCGTTGCAGTGGCTGAAAAGTAAGATCATTGCACAGAAGTACCTTAAACTTGGTTCTATGAGGAGAGAGGTCCAGGGAGGTAAATGATGCCCTCCATGTCCTTGGAAGGCTCAATGCGGAAGACTAAAGGATGGGTAAGGTAAACACTGAGCTATGGCATTTGATACCTTATTGGCTGGTGCCAGCTGTGGCTCTAGAAACTGCATGTAATTATGTTTTTTTTTCCTCCTATTGCCTGCACTGGCCCCAAACTCACTTTGTAGCGGACAATGACTTTGAGCTCCAGATCGTCTCCTGCCTCCACCACCTTACTGCTTAGGATGATAGGTGTAAGCCACATGCCTGTTTAATGTGCTGGAGTTGGAAGCCAAGGACTCCTACACGCTATCAATGGCGCTTCATGCATTCAATTGTGTGTGTGTGTGTGTGTGTGTGTGTGTGGTGTGTGTGTTCACGTTACATACGCTGGTGTGCATGCATGTGTCTGTGCTAAGGAAGCCAAAAGTCGGTGTCAGCTATCTTCTTCAATCACATTCTATCTTGCGTTTTAGCAAAGAGTCTCTCATAGACCCTGTAACTTACTGATTACACTAGCTCCCTGGACTGAGCAGAGAGCTCTAGGGATCTGTGTGTCCCTACCTCTCTAGCAGTGGTATTGCAATTGCATACCACTGGTACCTTCGATTTGGTTTTGTTTTGCTTTGTTTTTTAGAATGTGGGTTCTGAGGAATCCTACTCAGATTCTCAGGGTTTCCCAGAAAGCATTTTATCAAATGAGCTGCCTCCCCAGCTCCCATTCAATTCCTAGTGCTTAAAAATCTGATCACCACCCAAGAAAACTGAGACTCATGGATGATACCCGCCACCACACAAATTGCCACATGGCGGTCTAACCACTAAGATGAGCACTCTCCACTCCTTCTCACATCAGCACCCCACGCAGCTCTGAGTGTCAGTCAACACTGACTGTAGGCAGGAACGCTCTGACAATCCAGCAAAATGAAGACACCAAGGAGACCATATCTGGCAAGGACAACCTATGCTGCGGTTGTTCTATGCTCTACAGAAAAGCCAACCTCTTCCTTCCCTCACCCCCAGGTCCCAGGCATGGCCTAGAGGAAGAGCCTCTCACCAGAGAGTCCCCTGATGGAGTGGCACTCAGACTCACTGGCATGAATAATGGCTGTCCAAGCAGATGGAGCTGGCTAATGAATTGCTAAGTGGATCTGCAAGAGACACCTGCCTGCCAGTAGAGCCCCACCCAACCCCCAGCTGCTCTCCTCACCACCCTGTCCCTTCAGCTGCAGGAAGCTCCAAATGCATCCACAACACTGTTCCTCTCTGGAGAGAAGGCACTGCTGTATGCCTGGGTGATTAGAGAGCTACCTCGCTGACTTGGTGACAGAAGCTGTCTTCCCGGTATGGCTTCTTTGTCCTCTTTCATCATGGGTAGTGTGAGTAGTGACCAGGCTCTCTAGGCAGTGGCCACTCGGCCACACCTGCTTCAGTCTTGTTTACACATCTCCTCTACCAGGGACTGGGAGTCCTCTGGGTGCCCAGCAGATGTTCTGCAGTGCTATTTTTATAGATAAAGCCTGTTGTTACCCCACCACCACCACACCTTTTTCAACCTGTTCTTCAAGGGTACCCAAACAGCTGTCTGCCAGGCTTCCAAGAAACACACTTCCCCTTAAATACCAGCCTACATCTGCAACTGACCTCAAACCTGATGCCCCCCCCACCTCCATTTCTCTGGTCCCGACTCCTTTCTCAGGATAGTACCACACAAGTAGAGTTGAAGCTGCCTTCCTGATACCACAGGAATCCAGAAAGCTCTGGCCACCCCTAACAGGCAGCATATCTGTTTTTTTTCCCCTCCACACAGAAATTCTGACACTCAAGAGGTCTTGCTCACCCCAAAGGAGAAAGAAAAGTTCTTAGACTCTTAAGCCATCCCCTCTGGCCTGGGTGATATCCATTTAATATCTTTGACGGAGCTCTCTCAGATCCTTACTACCCACAAGAGCTCAAAGCTTCAGCTTAAAAGTGTTCGCTTTGGGAACAAAAGAAATCAGGGAAGCCTGAGGACACATGGTACCCAGTCAGGGAATGTTCCAGAAGGAGGAACTCAGGAAGCTGACAGGTTAGCAGGTTAGCAGATGCTGGTGAGAAACCATATACTCGACAATTGAACACTTAAGCCACTGTTTTCCTTCTGGGCCACAAAGCCTTTTGTCCATCCCTGAACTGCCATTCTTGGGACACGGTTGTGTTTGGATTGTCTGAGGTACACCTCACCTCTTAGAGCAGTTTCCTTTGCCTCATTGAAGATGCGGGTGATGTAAGTAGAGTCGAGGTAGAACAGGGGTCACGTGTGGCATACCTGCTTCTGGTCTGGTTTACAGTCGCCATGCCTACAGTGTTTGTGCCTCCACACCCTCCTCACTACTTCTTGCCCGTCTCCATTTCTGTCTCTCACACTTGGAAACTGAACACATTGATGTCGTCATCGTCGTGTGCCTGAATTTTCCGAATTCTGTTCTCTGGGTGACTTTGGGTTCCAGTTGGACAGAAGAGGATCTGGCAGAAGCCTGGACTACAGTGGTTATGTGGAGATCATTGCTCTCTGAATGCTGTTGAGTGACCGGGCACAAGGAAGGACGGGTGCAGAAGCGCCTGGTGGGCTCCTCTTGTCCTCACATTCCGACCTCTCCTCTATGAACAGTTCGTTCTAGGGCTTCTTCCAGAAACCAGACATGTGGCCCTGAAGAGCAAATCTTTAGCTTCCTACAGATTTTCCTCCAAACACCTCCGCCACAGCCCTTCTCCTCCATATGCTGTATTTCTTCTTCTGCTTCCCTCCCCTCTTCACATCCCAGCACTCAAGTCAGGGTAGCAGGCGCACCCTGTTCCACTCACCATGGCCAGGCCCACAGGGTGACAGACTAAAGGCAACCTTAGGTTTCCCAGGGCCAGAAATGGGAAGAAGTAAAAGTCATCAGGGAGACAAAGGAAGGTTTTATTCTGCTGTGTATTCACATGAAAGAAAATACACTTTGAGTTGTCATCAAAGTTACTGTTTGTTTTGTTTTATTGTTGTTGTTGGTGGTGGTGGTGATGGTGATGGTGTTTTTAATGCAAGATTCCTTTCTCCAGGCTAGCAGAGATAGAGTGTTATTTTCTAAGACTCTTTGTTAAGGTTTCAGAAAGTATAATAAAGCAGAACTCATGGCTGAAGTAACAAATTCTGACATCTACGGGAGCACCCGAGTGCGTCCAGAGATGCTGCCTGCCGTCAATAGTAACCATAAGTCTACTTGAAACGATCTGGGCTTCAGAAGTGATCAACGGAAGAGGGGCCATGGAACCAAGTCATCCAGCATCCTTCCCAGGTGAAAAAGCAGGTTAAAGTGCCCAGAGATGGGTCTGTCTACTTTCTAGAAGCCATGCCAGGTCTGGTAACCAGCATGACAACAGGTTGTGGCTATAAAGACTGTGTCAGGTGACAGATGGGCTCCAAGTCTCCTGGTGAGGGTGATGTTACCTGGTACACTGGGAAGGGCCTTGACTGAGGGGCCTTGAGGGGCAAGGATCAGCAAACAGGAAGAAAATAAAATGTCTCCTACCAGCAGTGAAGATAAGGTTTTTATAAGGGGCCGGCAGGCCCAGCAAGGTTGATTTTTTTTTTTTTTTTTAAGTTCGCCCCAGAACAAAGAAGTCATTCTTTTTCCTTGCTGTGGGGCGGGGGAGGGGAGAATGAGAATCATCTGCCCTACTCAGGAAACCAAGTCAGAGAAACTTTCTGTTCTCCACTCAGGAGGGAACTCACTCAGTCCACCTACTGAGGGGACACTCCGTGTGAGGTGTATTTGTGAATTTTCCTAGGGTCTCTCCAGGAACGATCTTTCTGAATCCAGCCAAGCTACCCTTGGTGACTGCTACAATAATTATGGTTAAAGAAAAAGCCAGAAAATTCCCCCAAGAGTCCAAGAGTGAGGATGCTGTGTCTCTGTCATAGCTTGGGGATCCAGAGTTCTCCCATCCCACCTACAGTGTGGAGAAAATTGCTGGAGCTTCAGGTGTCACTTGCCACCTTATGTGGCAAGGTCTGAGTCACACCAGCAGCAGAGAGCATGAGTGGCCCCTGTCCTTAGCAAACAGGGCCCAGTCAGCCCACACGGAGACCAGTAGCAATCTCTCTATCTTTACGATCTCTGACTATCTCTCTCTCCAAACCTCTCACAGGGGGGGTAGTTTGTTAAAAAGAACTAAAATAAGTGCTACTCACACTAGCAAGCATGCTGAGTACTGCAGTGATTGTCCTAGGGCTAGGCACACCCATTAGGCCATCCTTAAGTGACTGAAAGTCTCCTGTCTCTCATTAGAAAGAGAACAGAACCTAAGAAATAATGAAATAAAATTTTTAGAAGGCTGTCGATCCAGATGGGAGGGGAGGTAGGGAGGAACTGGGAGGAGTATGGGGAGGGGGAATCAAAATACATTATATATAAAACAAATCTGTTTCAATAGAAAAAAATCTTATAAACTATATCTTCACTTTCAATTGTTTGTGTGGATTATGCACAAGAGGGGGAGTGTCATTTGGAGTTCTTTTTTCATGATGTTCTCAGATATGATTCGTAAGCAAATGATTTTTCATTTAAAAGAAAGGAAGGAAAGAAGGAGGGAAAGAGGGAAGAAAGGAAGTCTCCTTTTTTCTGACAAAAAGGAGCCAGAGTGCAGAGCAAGAGATGGATGATGGAGTTGGCTCTGCACTGACTTGTTAGTCCAGGGGCTCTTATCGGAAAGCGTGAAAGATCCAGAGCATGAACTTTCAGCAGACCCGAGTTTGGTTCTCAGTGCCATTGTGGGTTGGCTCACAAGTGCCTCTAACTCCAGCTAAAATGGATGCTTCACCCTTTTCTGAACTCCATGGTTGCTGTGCTCACCTACATAAACCCACGCTCTGACACACGCATGCTCATAATTTTATTTATTTATTTTAGGTTAAAATTAAAAAGTCTTCCCACTTTAAATTTAATGTGAAGGCAGACTACCATTTTCAAATAAAGCAGTTTTCTCTTTCATTCAGACACTTGTTATCTAAAACGGCTCAAGGGTTTATGACTTTCAGGTAACTTTTCACTGCCATGTGCATTTTAAGGGGTGTAAGGCATTTGCTTACTTTTGGAGGCTGCGAAAGATAACAACTAGGACCTCATATATGTTAGGCAAGTGTCCTACCATTGTGGTATACACTGACCTATAACCCTTTGGGTTTTGCAGAGGAGGGGTAAATAAATCATTTTATTTATTCTGGAATGATTTTAAGACTGTAATTGCAAACTACGCAGCCTGTTGCAGTGGGACACTCTAGAGGACTCTACTGAGTGAGCGCTCATGTGCCAAGCTCAGAACACAGCTTTCCTGCCCCTTTCTGGACTCTGTGAAGGACATCAAGAATGCAGGCAGAATTTCTTAGCCCAGTGTTCTGTACAGATGTTCACTTCTATGACTGAAGTTTTTATGATTTGTTTTGTTTTTAATTATGGGTCTGTGTCCATGTGAGTGCATGCCATGTGAGTGGGTGCCCTCATGGGTCTGTGTCCATGTGAGTGCATGCCATGTGAGTGGGTGCCCTCATGGGTCTGTGTCCATGTGAGTG